>VXBP01002557.1:158518-195150 GCA_013400115.1 Rhinopomastus cyanomelas
TCTCCAGCCTGTCCAGATCTCGCTGAATGGCAGCACAGTCTGCTGGGGTGTCGGCGACACCACCCAGCTTTGTGTCATCAGCAAACTTGCTGACAGAGCATGCCAATCCCTCATCCAAGTCATCAATGAATAGATTGAACAGGACCGGTCCCAGCACCGATCCCTGGGGCACTCCACTAGATACAGGCCTCCAGCCAGACTCTGTCCCACTGACCACCACTCTCTGACTTCTACCCTGTAGCCAGTTTATAATCCACCTCACTACCCGAAAATCTAGGCCACACTGCCTCAGTTTGTCTGCAAGGATGCTGTGAGAGACCGTGTCAAATGCCTTTCTTAAGTCAAGATAGATGACATTCACGGCTCTGCCCTCATCCATCCACCTGGTTACACCCTCATAAAAGGCATCATCTTCGTTGCTCTGTGCTGGACTCTCTCCAGCAGCTCCATGTCCTTCTTGAACTGAGGGGCCCTTATCTAGAGCTTCTGTTGTTACTGTAGCTTAGCTTGACTTTAATTGGGATCATCCTGTGAACTACTGCAGGCAGCAGGGCTGCTCTAAACAGCAGTATAGCTCCTGTCAATCGCCAAGTATCAACTCTTTTATTACAGTTAAGAATCGATTACACAAACTTGGCAGAGTTAGGTGAATTTCATTATTGCAATTCTCTTTGATATTTAGACAAGAATTCTACGCCCTTAAGGTAAATACTGGCTGAATTCTGCCCTGCAAAAAGCAAAGCATTGTCATGCCAGCACTTCCCACAGCTTCACTGACACAACCAATCAAGAGAAACATTTTTGGTTTTACACCCAGAAGTAAGATAGACATCACTGTCAGAGAAGACAGAAGGGATGTTGGTCCTGGGATGTCAAGGTTTTAATGTCTCGCATGCAAAATCAGTTATAATCACAAGTGCAATTTATTTGCTGATGGGACCAGCAATAGTAATGTTGACCAGGAGTTTCACCAGTGAGCTCAGCAGAGGCTAAAAAAACAATTGCAAACTCTGAGTCTGTCAAAATTGATCCACTACTTAAATATTTATTTTCAAGGCTCATCTCAGTACTATTTCCAGCTCAAAAACTACAAGATACCTTACCTCTGCTCCTACACGTTAAAAAAACCAATCTCCCCCATTGCTGTTTTTTTTTAAATCTAGCAATATTTTTTTCAATTGCTTTCTACATCTTAGTTTAAGGAGCAATCAAAAATATTCCTGCTAACACGACAGACCATCATCTTTTACTTTCCCCAGGGAATTTGTCACGTGTGCCAGTGCACAGGGAGCAGCTACCACAGAGGAGCTCTGAGCTTCCTAAAGAAGAGGACACTGTGCAACACCCACAGGCATGCTGGAACTTCTCCTGCTGGATTTACAACTTGGAAAATCACAGTCTTTCCAAAATCAAAACTTGGGAGCTGTTCTTAATCTGTCAGCACCTTTTCAAGAAGAACCTAAAAACTGCTTGGGCATTCGTATAAAAGTTGAAACTGTCAAAGACTCCTTCCTTCCCCATGACCTATGTGCAGAGCTGTCAAAACGGACCATAGCTTGGGCCAGCATGCAGCCAACCAAACCAGAAACATAATTTCACCTCCCTAGGGCTGGATTCAGCCCACCTCAAACTGGGTCCAGCAGCAGTGAAATGTCAGCAGTTGCCTTACCAGTGGATAGGTCTGGTAAAGCGCAGGCAATGCTTGTAGCCATGCCAAGAGATTGTGGTGAATCATGTCCTGTTGAGCAGCACAACAGCATTTCACAATGCTCCTGCCCTGCCACAGCCTCTGCAGTGTGCGGCAGACTGGGGTGCTATGGGGTGGAAATCAGCCTGCACTGCCCAGGGATGTGCTGGTCTCTCTTCCTTCCCCACTGCAAAAATCAGGCACAGGGGTGTATCTGCCACCCTTACCTCACCACAGCTGACTGGGTGCAATCTCGGGCTGCTGCCATAGCTGTTATCTCCAGCAGACCTCAGCAGCCAGAGTCCAAAATAGCTGCTTTTAGACAATCTGTCCCTATTCTCTTACTCAGCACCACAGAGATGAGCACGAAACCACATCAGTGAGTTACTGGCACCCTTGGTGGCACGGCCTGCTGCATCTCCACAGCCAAAGGCATTTGCCTGTGCCAGCCCATGTACCAACATAGGAGTGAGTGTGCTGGAGTTTTATCTGCTCACAGGTTGACACTGAAAGATGCTTCTTTTAGAAGCAACTTCCATTTGCTTTCAGTCAGAGGTGTTTGAACACCAGGAAGTAGACAGAAGCAAGTCTCCCCTCCACACAACAACAGGGTCCACCTGCGCTGCCGTGCAGCAACGTGTGCCTTGTGCTGCTGAGCTGAACCAGCAGCAGCCATGTGGTGTCAAGCACATCTGCAGCCGCTGCAGGGGCACATTGCCAGGCTGGGCCCTGCCAGCACCGGGAAGAGGTACAACATTGCAGCCTTTGACGTCATTCCAGCGGGATCAGGCTCAGACGTCTGTCCGGATCACAGATTGCGCACAGGGCCCCCTGCTCCCCAGGAACAGACGAGTTGTGCAATGGCGAAACAGAGTTTGCTGAGGAATCGGGCACCACCGGGATCAGCCCTTGGGCGCAGGGAAACGGCAAGGGTTTGGCAGTGAGACCAGCAGAGTCTGCTCAAAAAGGCGGCTAAAACGTTTCTTTGAGGCAAAAGCGTTTTAGAGCAGAGGGGACATCGCAGCGCAGCAGCACAGTGAGGGACAAAAGACCCGCGTGTCCCCACGAGCAGGCCTCATTACATGGGCGGAGGAGAGGTTTTGAACAATTCTTGGGTATTTTCATTTTGCTTGGGCATCACCTAGTCCAAATGGGCTAGGAGAAGAGAAATAAAGGTTACAAAAATCCCAGGGATCCATCAGTCAGCATGGAGATGTTTAGACCTTCTCTGGGGTAAGGGAATCAGGGAAGGTTCATGGTGAAGCCAAAAGACAGTGATGTTCTGGGGGTGTCAGAGAAATCAGAGCACATGAAGCAAAAAGGCTCTTAGCCAAAGCAGCTGGACACCACAAAGAGCAGCAAAGGCCCCAAGGACATCCTGACAGCGTTACTGACTGCTTGGGGAAAACAGGTCTGAGGCCTAGTGTTTCCATTGAGCAAGGGAAAATGGGCAGTGGAGGTGCCACCGGGCTCAAAAATGGACTAAGGGATTAAGAAAGATGGAGACTTTGCAAAAAAGGAATAAGAGTCTGTAAAAGATTTCCCAGAAAGGGCTGGCTGAGCTGCTGGTGGAGCTGCAGTCTGCTGGGCTAGAGCCGGCCCATGTCCAGGCATTCCAGGTGAGGCCCAGCTGCAGTGTGGCTTCTCTGGAAATGGGGATGGGAAGGTGGCCTAGTCATCAGAGACCAATCTGTGAGACAAGGCCTCATAAAAATAAAAGCCAGCAGCAAAGCTTCAGCAACCCAGAACTAGAAGTGCAGAATGGACCAAAAATGCCAAAAAATCACCTTGAGCTGGGGCTCCTGAGCCACATTGGATGGCAGCCTCCGCATGGGACAGGGCCAGCCTGAAGACTTGGCACTTCTTGACCATTGTCTGAGCCCACTGGGACCCACACTGGAGACAAAAACTTTTGTCAGTTCAGTTATTACGGCCTCCAGCTCTCTCATCCCCACTTTTATGATGAAAATATGCCAGGAGCCTTCCTTGGCTGCCTTCAAGTCCACAAGCCTGCTGAGGAGTTACACGGGCTGCTTCAAGAAGCTGTCTTGAGCCATCATATGTTAATGGAGCTGCCGGGTTTACCCTCTGAGAAGGGATAAGGTTGAGCATAGCACAAAATCCCAGACCTAAAACCCACCTGGACATGTTCCCGTGTGTCTTGATCTAGGTGATCCTGCTGTGGCAGGGGGATTGGACTAGATGATCTTTCAAGGTCCCTTCCAATCCGTCATGTTCTGTGATTCTGGGAATACAGTGTATGGGGACTAGAAGGTAAAACAGGCAAAAAAATGGAGGTTTCACTGGGCTTATCCCAAGGCAACACTATATATTCAAACAAGGACATGCAGAATAACTTAAAAGACCTTCTTTTGGCAACTGGGCTCTGTTCCTTCTACTGTAACATAACACGGGTGTATTGCGATGGTAAAATTCCTTCCTTCACCATTTCACAGTGCCAAAGGCAGAAGATGGTTTTCAAGATGCTAGAAAAAGTACCAAGAAAATAAAGAAGAGTCTTTAACTAGTCCTTCAGAATGGTTCAGCCATTGGCTGGGCTCAGAAAGCACTAAAAGGTCTACAAGAAACTAAATATGAGGATATTAGAAATCCAAACATTATTTTACAAGACTATTTCCCATAGACATCACCAGTCTGAACAGCCTTAACAAGTTCCATTAGATTTTATCTAGGAAGATTAAAAAGTGGCAACTGGCAAAAGCAGCTGGATCTGAAGGACAGGCACCAGATTGCTTTCCCTGCAGGGTACTACTGTCTAGGGAAACTGGGAGCAGTAAATTTTTATCCACATACAACACAATTGTGCCAGGCCATTGGAAAGGGTACAGCGCGGCAAGAGTTTTCAATGCCCCGGTGGCATCCTGCTGCTCTATCAAAACAGTTCACTGCAAGACATAGGCTGCCAGTCTGGGCTCAAACTAAAGCCTTTGCAAAAATGGGCAATTTACCTTGGACATGGTGTTGCTGACAGGGAAAAGCCTTTGTCAGGCTGTGAGCAGAGTCCTTGCTGAACTAGCCAGCACCCAAGGCCCCACAGAGCTGCTGGTGCTGGGGTGACTGCTCCTCTGACACTGGGCTGACCAGTGGGTTTGCCAATATTGCACAACCCATAGGGAGATGGGGGTGAGAAGGGAAACCGTTGCAATGGGCATCTGAAAAGCAACAGAGCCTTTCAGCAGCAGCAATGGCTCCTGCCCCCATGTCTGACTCAGCCTCCCAGTGTTGCAAAATCCCTGCTTATATCATATGCAGGTGGTAGGGTTTCTAGTTTAGAAGCCACATTGGAACCAGAACAGAGAAGGCATTCAAGGTGATGGCTTAACCTGGCACAAGTCTGCTTTCAGCAGAGTGAAACTGCTGCTGTGCCCAAAAAAAACTTCGTTCAGAGTCCCTGAGCACTGCTGCCTGTGTTTCCCCATAGAAAAGTCTAGGGTTGGGATACACCTCACACCTCTGGGGTGTACAGGCAGAGTTAGCAGTTACATAGAACAACCTGTGAGGCAACAATAAAACCTGCCTCCAGACCAAATGCAGTAACACTGATGCTCTGTCCGGACAGCTCAGTTGCAAACAGATGTCCCAGGGGAGCACTGTACTCAAGATGAGGTGGTGGAGGCTGCCCTGCAGAGATGGGATGGATTGCAGGCTCTAGAAGCTGCAATAGTTCTTCTTCTGTTGGAAAAAAAAAATGGGAAGACTGTGAAACAGAACCTGGATGAAAAGAGAAACAGGGCAAGCAGCAGACCACCACAGAGATTTGGAGGGCAGCAAAACTGGAGGGCTGATAAGAGATGTTGGCAGAACATGGGAGGTAAATATGAGGTGACAAATTTCCACGAACTTCCTCTCCTAACCCCTAAATGTCTAAAAATCAGACATCTGTCAGTGAGCCATTCATCTGTGGCTGTCAGTGACCAAGACATGTCCAGAAGGAAGACAGGCATCAAGAGTTCTGCAATGAAAACTGAGTCAAAAGGAGCAACTTACCTGAGCCACTGGTCCCAGGAGACACCTGCCTACAGGGAGCTGGGGAGGAAGAAGGATTTTCTTCAGCCTGAAGGGGCCCATGGGAAACAGGCATCATGTAGTACTGACAGAAGGAAAAGAAAGCAGTCAAAAATAGCAAATTTTTATGAAGACTAGTATTGACAGCAATGCTAAGAAAGAAAACTCACAAAAGGGAGTTTGGGGCAACATCACAGCTGCCCAAAGAGGGCTAGAGACCATGAGCATTTTATGCACAAGTAGCTCAGCATCACAGGAAAGAGATCTTTACCCTGTCTTGGGCAAGAAGGTCACCTCTAAGAAATACCTGCCTCCTCTACCACTGGAGGCTCTCAGGAGCTAATTCCACCTGTGAGCAGTGATGGGGTAACTGAAGGTTGTTTTCAGGTGAGATGCCTTTGAGCTAGCAACGGGTATAGGAGGCTGCCAGCTGTGTTAAATGAACTTTATTCCATTTGCAAAACAACATGAAGTCCTTATGCTGCTGCTTGTTATGCAGTCTACTGGCTGCATCTGTCAGGTTAAACTGTGTCAGAGGGATCTGACTCACTTGCATCAGGATGTGCAAGAAAATGAGTCAGGGAGAAGCTTAAATATCCCACCTAGACCACTAAGCCTCCATAGATTTGCCTAAATTCATCTTTCTCTGGTTGTCTATTTGGGGACCAAATCTGAGGCTCATTCAGTGCAAGTAGGGAGTGAGAAATGACAATCGTTATCTCTCAAGGTGGTTGGCAAAAGAAGGGGTTAAAGGGTACATACTGAAGAAGCTGGAAGACATTTGCACTGAGGGTTGCTCTCTTTGCTGTTCTTGGGCCACTGGAAGCCAGTACATGTTGTGTTTACATGGGAGCACTGGTGTTCAGGAAAGCACCACAGGACAAATCTCAGCAAGCACTGCCAGGCTCATGATGGACTTGATGAGGCTATGGAGGAAACAGCATCTGGCCCTGATGGAGACATTCAAAACCAGGGGTGCAGAAGTGAAGAATGTAACAGGAGCCTGAAGGTGGAGAGTGAGTGAAGTGGTAGGAAAAGACCAGGACTTGTAGTTGTGCCAAGGGAGCCTCTGCCTGCAACAGGGAACAGTGGAAGAGCCTAATTACTCGAATGATGCCTTTGCCTCACCTCTTAGGAAGGAATTGGAGACTAGGATAAGACTGAGGAACTGCCAATCTGGAACAGACCAACGGTGCCTGCAGTCAAGTACCTGGCTTCCAGCAGAGGCCAAATTTGGATGCTTTAGAGGAAAATCTTCGATAGCATCCCAGTTCCATGAAGAGTGCAATATGTCAAGTGTTTGCTCATGTTGGGATAGCTACAGAACTGCAGCAGAGCAGAAAGGCTATTTATAAGGATATCAGATGTCAGCCGAGCTCCTCGCTCTTTCTATAGATTGTGCATCAAATCTAATGAGAAGGCACACAGGCAGAGGGGACAAACAAGCACAGGTTAAAGAGGTCCTCTCCATACAATACACATGGGGAAGAACAGTGGCAGGCCCTGTGTGCCTGGCACTAATTATGAGGCCTCTGAAAGCAAACACGATCACTTTACTAACAACACTAGTAGAAGGAAGGGTTGAGAAACCTCGTTGTGATTGTGGTTCTGCCTTGTTAGACAGAGGATTGTTTGCTCCTGAAAAAAAAAAGGATCCAAACCCACTCATAGACGTTTCACTGTGGTCTCTTCTTCTTCTCTCTATTATTTTGTTATGCTGTGCCTAACAAAATAATAAGCCAGCTAAAGGGTTAACACTTCATCTTCTAACCCACCATGAGAGAGGTAAATATAGATTTAGTCACAGACAAGGGATGCTATTTGTTCCAATTAATGTTCCAGCTAGCATCTGCTCTTTAATTGGTCGAAGTCTGGTTTTGTCAGGAGACAGAACTTCTGAGCACAAGTGTGCTGGCTTCTTTTCTGCTTAGCCAACTATTGTGATCTCTCTTGGTCTTTGGAAACTTCTTCACTGATTCACAGAGGCCAGAGACTCTGTGCATTCGTGCTCAGTACGTGCCCACAGGCTGTGTATTTATTTCACTGCAAAGAGCTTCAAATCCATGTTTCCCACTGGAGAGAAAACTGACATGGGAAGATATTTTACAGCTGTTCTCTCCCTGCCCAGACACATGTTTGTGCATTGCTTCACTTATTAGCAATTCAGTTTTCTTCTGCAAACAGGTATTACGGTGGAACAGATAAAAATGGATGGAGAAGGGTTCCCCAGGACCTGTTAACCTTCCTGTTTTGCTCTAAACTCACTGATCCTTCACCTCAACCTTTGTAACAAGACCATTGAGGACTGGCATGTTTCAGATACACACAGATGAATAATTTACAAGCCACTGCTGCTGCAATAAACACCTCCTGCTGTTCTGTCCAAACACTCACCAGCTTGTCTTAAATTTCCCTCTCTTTGCTAAAATGTCTGTGACTTAAGCAGAGTTCAAAAACCTTTAAAGGAGAAGCTGCTGCAGAGAGAGTAGGGTTGGAGTTACCACAGCAGCAAACAGTACTTGCAGCAAGCATTCCTTTTATCTCTGAGCAGGGCATTGACCTGTTGTACAAACTCCAGGTAGAAAAGCCACTCAGATGTAATATTTACCTAAGAAGAGATATTTCAATGGAAAACAAGATACAGGATCTGCTGATATCCTGGTGGGCAGAACTGTGGGCATTCACACAGGTGCAGGCAAAGTAACAGGGACAGGATGTGGAAACCTTCTAGCATTTCCAAGTAATAAAGCTGCTGTTGTGTGAGGAGCATGTTGTGCTGACCCCAATCCAACTAAACAGCCACAAGAAGTCATGGATTCGAGGCTAGTCACACCAGAGACACACTGTGCAGCATCAGCAGTGTTAATTTGCTTCTCCATGCTCTGGTGCTCCATACTTAAAATAGACATACAAATAGGTGTATCCTGCAAGAAAACAGCCAGGCTGGCACCAGACGTTCCTGAACCATTGCAGCTGGTACCCAGTGATGCCTCATTCTCTGGCAAGAGGAATTGGATCCCATGAGCTGCCCTGGGGATATGAGCCACAGTTTTGGATCACAGACAGTAGTTCCTGTGCGAGCTTCTCTGGGGAAGACGATAGACAGGACTGAATCAGATCAGGACCAAAGTGAATAACAGAGTTGTTTTTATCTTTAATCCAATTCACATGAGGAGAAGGAGTTTGGAACCACATGCTCCATTTTGCTGCTCTTAGAAATCAGCATAACCTGTAACTTTACTTTATAAATCCTTTTGGGTCTGCTCCATACCCTCCTGTTGAATTTGAATGAAAGAACTTAGCAGGATCGGCCTGTTTTACCACCATGGAGCTGCAGTTTCATGATCTCCCTAAGCTGACCAAAGCACAAACTGTGACTGAAAGGGACATTTTCTCCTTGCTCCAGCCCATATATCCCTCTTCCTCAAACAATCGTAGTGATCATAATAAGAAAGATCTTTTCCCCAGGCAGGGTATTTTTGAGCTGGATCAGTTCCCATGCAGTCACAGCAGCTGTCATTTTGCCACAAGGCAAGGGCCAGGAAAAAGGCTGGAAATGTGTTTTAAGAGCTTAATGCACATCATAAAGTTGCAACCTCAGGTTCCTGGGATGTTCATTCCTGCAAATAGCTGGGATTTATAGCCTTGGTTAGGAAAGTCTCCTTGGCTGCAGCTTTGTGGCTGTCTTTACAATGGCCAAAATGCAAACTCCTAGGTCCCAAAAGTACCAAACACTGAGGGAAGTCTGAAATTAGTTACAGTTTTCAGTTTAGGATCAGGCTGAAGTGGTTATTCAGACCTGGCCTTGAAATTGGAACCATATCATTATATCCTTACCAGTGCAAACCATTTGGGTCACCTCAAAGAGCCAAAGCTCACCCTCAATTTTCTGGAAAGTTTGTGAAATGTCCATCCTTAGCAGTTTTCAAAACAGCCAGGCAAAGCCTTAAGCAGTCCAATATGACTTTCATGTTAGCCCCACTTTGAGCAAAGGGTTGGAATTTGGACTAGAGACCTCCAGAGGTCCCTTCTGAATAGTGTTATTCTTTGAGACCACCATCTTTGGCTGTGTTTGTATCAGGCTCTGCTACAGCACCATGACTCTGATGATCAACAAGCAGTTCCCACATTGACTAGTCCAGCAATTAGGGACCTCAAGTCAAATGACTCTTTCTGGCACTGGCTGCATTAGGTCAGGAGCTAGAGCAAAGCACAGAGTTTGTCTGCCTGCAGTCATCTGAGGAGAGCACTGCTGACAGTCACTACAAGAAAGATTGCTTGCCACCACAGCACATACTAGCTTAAAGCTTACTAGCTTTGCATTGCAAAAGAAACTGGTCCAGATCCAACAAGGATATCAACATGAAGAACATTTCTTGGCAGGGAAGAGTCTGCTTTCTCAGTAAGAACATGTGTGAAATACAAGTCACTGAGCACGTGCTGCTTTTTGCCTAAGTCATAGCACGGCACCCATGCGTACTCATGGTGACAAGAAGGATAGGATCTGTCTTGTCATTTCCATGTAGCCTTTCAGAGATTTTAGTAGCTTTCACACACTAGATTGAAATCAGATCAGTTGAAGGAATACCACAAAGGCATTCTGGATGAGACAACCTAGGAACGTGCTGGGGACCAGAGGTGAGTCGTAGGACACAGAGCCCAGAGTGAGTCCTGCTCCATCGATCTGTTTGCTAAGTTGAGATTTGAGCTCACAGGTCTTCCTGCAGAGGCCCCCTCTCAAAACACTTCTTCAAGGATGGGCCAGAGCTTCTTGGTGCTCGTTCAGCCGGAAGACCTCATCTATAAGGTAAAAGGGGCATGGAGAAGCCGGCGGGAGCTGTGGGTCACCGCGCAGAGGGCCCGGCCCTGGCGATACAAGATTGCTGCCATCTCGTGGCTAGCTCTGTCCATGCAAAGGTGACGGGGATCAGTTTTCCAGCAGGAAATTTTTGCCTTGAAGTAAAATCTCTCCTGGCAGTAAGCTTCAACTGGAGGGGGCACAGGTGAATGGTAGTGCCAGCGGTTAAACCCCACTGGGCCATGGCATTGGGGTACCACAGCTTTGCTGTTTACGGAAGGTCTGCTTAGCTGCTTGCCCCTGTTTAGGATTGCTCCACCCCAAGATATCATAACCCTATTTTTTCTTATCAGGGCATAATTTCCTTGTGTCCTAGCCCTTATAGAAACAGGAGATATCCCTGATGCTACTGAGAGGCCCTAGGTTTACTGTGCATGTGGTTGTTCAGCCTGGCCTTCATTGCAGATTTGTGCTGGGGAGAAAGATCAGCAGGGAAACAGAGACACACTAGGATCAGACGGGATAGATATGGTCCCCAGTACTGTCTTCTTTGGCTTTTGTCATTGATCTGTGGTGCTGATGCAGGGATTTGTACTGTGAATAAAGTACTAACATAGGGGAAACACACAACCAACACTTCTACCCATTTCAGCCTCTCTACAGAGCTGAGCAGCATGTACAGACCTTTCAAGAAGTATGTGATCAGCCATATATTCCTCACAGGGTGTCCACAACCATCTTGAAGCTGCTGCCCCTCAGGCAGGAGAAAGGCAAGAGAACTGCATCCCAAAGAGAATCACTTGACAAAAACTTCTTTTGACAGCTCATCAGAGACCAAACTGAAGCTGCAGAGCTCTTGTGGGCAATGTCTAGTGGGCACTTCCTTGAGGATCCCTTCCTCCTTCCATATGTCTAAACTTTGGAATAGGCTCCAACTTCTCCCTCCTGGGATGCTCCAGGTTCTGCAGGCACACAATTCACCAGGAAACACAGTAAGAAAAGTTCCCAACAATCCAAAAATGCCAATCCATTTGGTATTTCCGTGGTATTTGCTGGTTACTGCCAAGCTTTTCTCTTTGTGTGGTACTTATTTTGGCTCATGTTGCAGAAAGTAACGTGTAGTAAGTACCTAAATGGTCCCCTTGAGAAGGCTCCAGGCACTGGGGAGATGACTGCTTAGTGACCTAGGCAGCATCCTGGCTACACAAGGAGTTTCCCATAATGATAACGCTACAAAGGAATATTTATTTATCTGGATACTTACTCAGCTTTCACCTCTGGCAACCTTTCTCAATCAGCTATTTCAAATAGCTAACACTAATTAACCCTTGCAGCACCTCTGTGGTAGGGATCAGCATCCCCTTGTCACAAATGAGATGACTGGAGAAGACACATAACTACTTCAGGAACGTGAAGGGAGCAAAGAAATAACAACACAGTGAAATCTCAATCCCTAATAAGCCTACCAGCCTACAAGGTCCCACTCACAGCATGCAAACTGCCCTTCTTTCTCAGCTGTGCACCCAGCAAGAACTGTCCAGACACTTCATAAGTCCCAAAAGCATGATGCCTTGAAGTGACATTAGAGAACCCAGAAATTCTGAACAAGCTGCAGCACTGGTCAGCTGCCCAGCCTGTGCCACCAGGCACATTTTCCCATGATGTTGCACATGCTATTTATTCCATTCATTAACCAAGTTAATGATGGCTAAGAATAGACCCCAGCTGTCCTTCTGGCCTTAAAAACTTCCTTGCCCTCAAGGAAACACAAAACCTAAGTGACTCACATGTGGGACTAACAACGAACCAAAGCTATGAAGAGCTTTCATATTTCCATGAATTCACAAAATACATCTGTTTTTAAATAATCTCTGTTCAGATTTGGGGAAACAAGTGTTTAGCAAGATTAGCACAGAAGAGAGCAATGGATCTATAAATGGATTCATCAGACATCGTGCCAGACAGAGCCAGAGCTGTTCAGATGCCTTAGCTTTCTGTTACCTATTTCTGCAGCAAATTCACAACTCTGTAATAAAGTGGCATTTCTGAACAAAGAGCACTTGATTCTATGCCTTTAGAAAAATGCATCTTAAGTAGAATTTATTCTTGAATATTCTTCAAATGGAAATTATTCTAGTCTCAATTTTTATACGTGCACCCCCCTAAATCTGGGAAATTTCCCGAAACATAGTAAAGATAGCACTATGATTTTCCTCATCACTGTTAAAAATCAAAGCATTCATGTCCAGAATAAAAATCCATTTCTTTCAGTAAAAGCATTTCTCTCCCATTGATTGAATCCAATCTCTTGATAATCAGCAATTACAGGAAAGAACTATAACAATCACATGGGAGCTTGCACTTACAGCAAATCATGCTATTTATTGCATGAGTTATTCAGATGGAAAAAGCTGTTTGGAAAGCTATTAGTACATGAAAGAAACTGCTATTTCAAACAGCTGGAATTGTATTAATAGAGTCTAAAGAGTCTGGAGAAGAATACAATTCATTTGTATTCTCAGAAATGGAGAAGAGGTAATATGAGGATTTAAGGATATTTTTCCTCCATTAAAATGTGGTACTTTTTAAAATGCGGTACTTTTTTCAATTGATATTTCTTTCCAAATCGTTTTTAGGATTATATGATCCTTTGGAAGGTCATACTTGGGTTTATATAGCACAATTGCCTTGGGGAACCACCAACACATGGCATTTCATTCACCCGTACCACATGCAGTCTCCAAACTGTGACTGCTCAGACTTTACAGACAGAAAGACCAAGGCAAAGCCTATGAAATGATAAATTAGTCATGTCCACAACCAGAGGCTCCAGCTCCCATCTCCTCAACCCACTGCTCAGCTGGCAGAGATGTTGTTAAAGACTCAATTCTCAGGCTGCGTTAGACCAAAGTACTGCATTCAGAAGCCAACAAACCAGGGAGATCTCTCACACCGTGGAGGTTTTCTCCTGTTATGAGTAAACTGACCTAAAACAGGTTTGTCTTAACCAATTATAATAATGTATTAAATAGGAACAAGCAAACAGCGCTTCTAGGGTTAAAGGGTAGCGCTGGGTGCAGTAGGAGTCACGAGGCTTCGCTCTCTCCCTCCCCACACACACAACGGCTCAAGCCCACCCCTTTTATATCCACATCTGGTCCGTCATTGGTCAGTTCAAACGGAGCGCGGACTCCTCGCTGTCCCCAGATTGGGCAGTTTCACGAGCTCGGGCTTCTCCCAGCAGCGCTGCCCGGGTTTCCATGGCAGCGCAAACACCAACCGCGGCGGCGCTGCAGCCGCAGAGGAACCCGCCGGAGCTCTCGTTTGGGTGAGGAACCAAAAATAAAGGGGTGAAGAGCAATCACAGCAACGTCTTTTCTGCTTTCGACATCGGATGCTGCTGTGTCTCAAGCGGGCGAGCGGAAGTGCTGGCGTGTGTCACCGGGAAACGCCGGGCACTGGCAATTTCCCTGCCCGTGGGCGAGTTGGGGGGGTGCATAGGGAAAACGGGAGACACCTGTCCGGGGAAGAGCTGCTCAGGAGCTCGAAACTTGGAGCGGTTTCTTCCACTCCAAGCGATGGGATCACTTAAATCATCTGAGTGTATAAAACATGCACTAGCCCAGCGGTCTGGGGACATGGTGGACAGGTTTTACTGTATGAATTTTCAGAGCTGTCTGCATGCTCGCTTGAGCAGATATTTTTCCGTGCAGCAGCTTGAGGACAGAGAAAAGCAGTGAATAAGTGTTTCCCTAAATTAAAACCATTAATGCCATATCTATCGATTCACATACTACTGGCCATTGGTATGTAGTTACTGAAACATCATAGAATGGCCAGGGTTGGAAAGGACCTTAAAGACCATCTAATTCCAACCCCCCTGCACAGGCAGGGACAGTTTCACTAGATCAGGTTACTCACGGCTCCAGCCAACCTGGCCATGAACACTTCCAGTGGTGGGGCAGAGGAATTCTAGCAATAACATACGTTTATATTTGTGTTACAGAGCTTCATATTTGCAATTAGTACAAGTAGTGCTTCTGTAACTTTTGGCATGTTTTCCAAATTGATGTGCAAACAATCTATTAAAAAACTAACCCAGAACAAAGGATATCTTCATAAAATTAATATTCATAAGTTAATCTTAGAAACAAATTCCTGTACTTTGCTAAAATTCTGTTCTAAAGCACCTTTTATCTCAGAGGGTTGCACTGACAATTATTTTCTCTATGCTAGTATCTTCTATCTAGCTTTTCAGACCCTTTCCCTGTAGCAGCAATTTTAATCAACCACTTGAACAGAAAAATATTTATGAGAAGCCAGTGTGTGCACTTAGAGGACTGAACACCCAGGTGTTTGCTGCAACTGTTCTGCATATTTTACAGACCATATTAAAGGGAAAGCTGCAGGCATTTGATTCCCTTTCTACCCCTGCTGTGATGGGGTTTTCTCCAAAACTCACATCATCAGGCATTACAGTGTCCCAGATGCTGGCAAGAAAAGTATCCTATTCAGTTATGCAACGTGACACCTATGCAACCAGTCAAGGAGGCTTTTGAAACAGGCACTTCAGGAATTTAAAAGGAGAAAACATTTGGGATGTATTCAAACAGCCCAAATTCTACCTCTGTGCCTCATCAACAGTGAAAGTTTGACACCTCTAAAGAATACTTTACTACTCTAAAGATACTAACTGGGCAGCTGCAGGGACATAACCAATTGGAAACACAAAGTACCAAGGACATACATGGAAATTAGGCCAAGACAAGTTTAGCTCAAAATGCATAAAAACTGGAGGCTGTCCAGAGCAAAGAGTGATGCTCTAAAATAGCCTTAAAAGTAGTGCAAGTGGAAGAGGGTATTTTCTGCTGTCTTATACCAGCGCAGATCAGGAATAGTCCCAGCAGCAGAATTGCATCTCTACCTCACTGGACACAGTTTGCTGCTCTTAAAGGGTGACAGTTAAAGGACAACTTAAAACAGTGGTCTGTCTGTTCTTTGTTACAGTTATGCCTTTTGCCCTAGGACCCAAAGCAAAGACAACAAAAAGAGACTGGATTCAACGAAAAAAAACCCAAAACCAACAGACCTTCAATGTTTTTCCAGCCTAAAATGGAACATGAGAGAGATCCCCACAGCATGTCTGCACCGTCCAGCAATCAGTCAGCCTTATCACAAGAAAACCACAGCACTGAAGCAATTACTGGTAAAAGCTTTAGGGAGTAGAAATGCTGCTTGTGAACCAGCAATATGAGGATAATAAAGTACGGGTGTGGATCTGAACTGGAGATGTTAGTGGAAAAAGTTGCTTGTTTTATCTCTGTTTTACCATTACTGGATGTAAAGAGGACTCTGTTTTACACAGCTTTCATTATAAGCCAGGGATTAACTTATCTTTTTTTGGGTCACACAAATATTTTTCAGGTTTCTGAAGCTTTTTGTGTTACACAGGGCACAGCGGTTGATGTCCAGGAAGCCCCTAGGCTCACTGCTGCTGGAACATCTACTGCATCTCTTACTAGCCAGTCCTAACGGACTGAATTTTTTTATGGCTTTCCTTGAGCCAGGGTCAAAGATGCCATCTCCATATACAGAATCAATATCCAAAAGTGTTTCCTCCAATCTTGGAATGGAAACCCAGTTTTGTTCTGTTAGTTAAGATCAACTACAACACATGCTCCAACATTTCTGTTAGGTCCGAGGAGAGATCTGTGCTGTATTCAGGCTTTTCCAATGAGATGGATAAAAATAGCTCCAGACTTGCAAAAGTCCCTGGCTAAAATCTTGAGTTGATCAGCAATGATGGTCCAGTAACATAAACAACACAGAGGTCTCAGTGGATACTTATAATCCCTGCTCTTGATTCAACATTATTAGACAGCTGCCCACCCTTCAGGCACAATACAGAAGATCTCAGTTCCTTTGCACTGGGTCTTGATATTTTGATATGTGTCTTCTACATCTTCATCCATTTTTTTGCAGAAAGCCCAGAAGAGGATGAAAACCCAATGAAAAATCCATTTACAATTAATCCAGATACCAAAATTTTCTCAATGAGGTACAAGGAACGACAAAAGGCTAAGGCGGTATGTATACACATGCTGGGGCACTGTATATATAGAAGCAGCTCACTAGGGCAGGCAACCAACCAACCAACCCAGTTCCAAAATGTAGTGCATAAGAGGAATAGTAGCTGCCAAATTCAGCTAAGATCCCGTGAAGTCCATGATGAGGGATTAATTTTACCAAGAGTAGATCTGGTGATAGGACAACATGGCTTAGGTTTCTCCCCACTGTCTCAGGAATGTCTTGCTTTTTCTATTTTCTGCAATGGAATTTTCTCAGGGAATACAATCCAAAGGGAGTGGGATGTTAGTTGACCCATCCTGAGAGCTCCAATTGTTGTACATGGTTACAAAAGCCAGTCAGTACTGTGAAAGCAAGAGGTCTTTGTTTTGAAATCACAAAGGAATGGCTCCAAACAAGCCTACTTACCTCACAGTGATGACTGATACAGTCTGGTTTTTGTTTGGGTTGAAGCTCACTTTATAAGCATGGGAAGGGCTAAGAAGGAAGTGCACTGAGCATTGAGCGATATCCTCAGCCTAACCCATGCCCAAACTCTGGGGGCACCAATGTGCTTACACTTCAGCCCACGTGAAAGCACTGAGCATCAACCACCTTTTACCCTACAAAAAAGCTTTGGAGTGGTTTTGAATAGATCCTCTCAATCTGAACTTGAAGGTTTACCTGCTTTTGTGAAAGACAGACTGAGTTGGCACTGAGTGTGGGCTGTCACATTGTTCCCTTTTCTCCCAGGGGTAATCCAGGAAAGAAATGAGCACACTGAGCAGGTACAAACTGGCACAGCTGGTGGCTGGATGCAGAACGCAAATCAACAAACTAATAAGAACAAGTAGTAAGAAATGAAGTGTTTTGGTTGCCTTAAGGGCTACTGTCATTCGGATTAGTCAGACAAACCAGGCAAACATGCATCAGTAGAGTATCAGTAGCCTGAAAGATTCTAGACTGTGAACAACCACTCACATCTTTAAAAACCACAGCAAACAAAGCACATAATGACACTGTTGACATGACTGACTTCTCACAGGAACGTGAGAAGATGAAGACCATGAAAATCCATGAGAAAACAACTTACTCCACTAAAATGAAAGCACAGTCAAAATGGTTCCGGAAAGCTATGCGTCAGGAGGAAGAAGAAGATGCCAAGAGGCAGGCAGGAAGTGAAGAAAGACTGGAAACCCTTCAGAAGATGTTGTCACAGAATTTAGCCATCAAATGTGGTATGAAACAGTTATCTTTGTACTGGTGCTGCTCAGCTGGGTAACAGCCTAAAGCAAAAATCAAAGAAGGGATGGGAGCAGCAGTTTGCTCTAGCTTACTTTAGTGAACTCTTGCAGACACAACAGTTCTATGTTGAATCTTGTGAACCTCTGTACAGCCATCTCCATCTCATGCATTTACATATGGAGCATGTGTCACCCCCACTGCAGTAGCCTGGGTTCTACCATCCCTATGGCCTTCACAGTAGCTGGGAGCTCTCACAATCAGCTGGGAGTCAGCTGAGAGTTGGCAGGATTTTCCACTTCTGATGTGAGGATTAGTTTTGCCATTTATGCCTAGAGACATTTACCTTTGTAATTACTCTATTTTACTTGGTTTTAAGCCACAAAAGCCCATATGAAACTGATTCAAAACAAGGTCAAAACTAGTAACATAATCAGTATTACTGGCTCCAATGCCATCCACGTTCTTATTCACAGCAGCCTATATATTCATGGTGTTTTGCCTTGGTCATATTTCCCCTTCCACTCTGATCAACTGTGTGTTCTAATTTCAGATTACCCACAAAAAAGGCAGACTCGCCAAGAGTACAAACATGCCATAAGAGAGGCATTTTTACTTGAGGTACTTAGCTTTAAGATTGTTATTTTTCATTAATGTAATTACTGTTTTCTGTGTTGCTTTATTTTGGTTTTGTTAGGGTTTAGGGTTTTTTCCTTGAGATCCTTTGCCTAGAGATCGTACCAAGCAGGCACGCATCGTGAACTGATACTCCAAATACTGTGTTCAATGCACTCAGAGTCTATAGAACACAAATCCTCAACCAACAAAGAAATTAACCTAAGTCATTTGCAATACCCAGCAGCAGCCAGGAACTACTCACTTGTGAGATTCACAGATACACTGCCCCTTTAGCTCCTGCTGTCCTCGACAGAAATTAAAGCTGGGAACCATTCTGAACTCAAGATAAGGGAGCCTGCTGCAAGATCCCCACTATTCACCTCTGTTATTGTGCTGTAACACAACTCAGTCAAATGCTGACAGCCAGGAGTTAATGTAGTGCTGGGAATTCTGAATTCCAGCTTTAATATCCCTGCACATTTGCTATGCTACCTCTGAAATATCTCCTGGCCTTTGTGTACCTAGTTTGCACTAAGACACCTACCTTGGTCTGAAACCATTATCCTCTCCTCCAACAACAGTAAGGCAATAAGGTAACCAAGAACAAAGCTAAATCAACATATCTTTAAAATCAACCAACCAATGGGACTATGTTGTCTTTTGGGTTCATTTCAGTATGCCATGGCTGTAAAGAGAGAGAAGATTCAAAGGATTAAGGACATAATAGAGCATGAAGAAAGAGAACTGGAGAAGGCTACACAGCAGCTGGAGAAGGATGCTAGCATGTTTTATGAATACCTGAAGAAGAAACAGGAAAAAATTGTTCAAGTTCTGACAGAGTAAGAGAATTTGAGGGAACCACCCATGTGCTCTTCTGCCTTGGACACTAGAGGTCTTTTGCTTGACCTCCCAGCAGGGATTTGGCTCACAGATGCTCTGTGTCCTGTAGAACTTTCTCCCTAAACATTCAGTGAAAGAGCAGAACAATAGATGGGGAATCATAAAATCTGAGAACGTACTGGGTTGGAAGGGACCTCTAAAGGTCATCTAGTCCAACCTCCCTACAAGAAGCACGGACAGATCTAACTTGAACGGATTTCTCAGAGCCCCATCTAACCTGACCTTGAATCCTCTCATTGCAAAAACTTGTGGTTTGGCTGCAGCAAGAAACCTGCTGTTGACTTCACCACTACCACTCTTCTCACAAAGCCCTCACTGGAGGGAGATGCTTCTGTCCAATTCCTCCCAGCAGTACCAGTCCCCCAAGTGTAGCATATTGAACACTTTGGCCCATTGCAGATATCACAAGGGTACAGCAGCAAGTGATACTCAGAAGCATCCAAATTAGGGAAGCCTTAACCTGGAAGTGCTGCTGGGACTCCGCACTCTCTTTGCTAAGATAAGCAGGCCCTTCAGGTGAGAACCAAGCATCACTAGGATACATCTGTAAGAGTTTTCTACTGCCACTCCCACATCTTTTTTGTTAACTTATGTGCACCACAACTCACTATCCACTTACTGCCAAATGGTTTTAAGGGTTTTGTTTGTGTATTCTTCCACAGTGCCAGAAAAGCAACAGAAGCACATACAAAGAAAAAAAGAGAGCTGGAGGCAATCAATTCCCAAATAGAAAACCTCAAAAGGTAATGGGTGTACACTCCCCCTGCCTAGTCTTTAGCAGCCCCTACAGCACTATACAAAAGTAAAAATGTTGCTGCTTTTGTTTTCCAGCCTTCCAAAGCTTATTGTAGTTTTGTTTCTAAAACAACTCAACCATTTTTTAAAGATACTTTTAAAAAGTATAAACATTTCAAACCCAAAATTAAACACCTAGCTCAGATGAAAAACAAAACAAATCTTAAGTAATGGATTTTAACAGTGATCTGGGGAAAGACAATGCAACAAAAACATTGCAACTCCCATTATTAGTTGATGTGACAGGATTTTTTATTTGTTTTCAAGGAAAAAAATCACAAAATGAACAATCCCATGGCCATAGCAAGGGTCTGGCCACAGAAATGTGACCACACTGCTTCCATGTCAGGAACCACGGAAGCACCGCAGAATGCATTCCCATTTGTATTTGCATGTCCATGGAGACATGCTCACTCTCGTCCCTTCTCTGGATGAAGTTGAGTATCAAAAGTTAGAAGCTTTCCTCCCTGCTAACAGCTCTGTCCACTTCTTTCATCTCAGTGATATAGCCGAGCTCAAGAATACCCTGCAGGAGTACAAAACGCGCAAGGACTTCCTCTATGAACAATTGCCAAAGGAGTGGCAGGAGAAACATGGGGAAAAGCACAAACAGGATTTGAGAACCCTTTCCAAAGCTAATGAAGAAAGTGCCTCACCTCCCACCACCGCAGAGCCGGGTGAGTGCCAGGGAAGAGCTGCCTATTCCTCCCTAAGACAGTCTGCGCTCTAAGTGTCCATCTCTTCTTGTCTCTAGGCAAGGGTGTGGCAGCTGGGACAAATGCTGCCAGCTATAGCGATGGGCCAAGTTCCCTGCAGTCTTTAAAAGGATTGGATTTCAAGTCATTACATGACATCGAGCCAGAGCTCAAAGACTCCTTGAAGCCTCTCTCTGAAGCCCCGTAAGTACAGAACAATGCAAACAAGAAACTGAAGTACTGTAGGGAGATCTCAACTGACTGGGAACCAGTATAGAAGAAACCTACACCTCACCTCTGCTGTGAGCGTAGTGAGATGGGTTTCTTATTGGAACAAATCAAAATACCTGCTGGTTGCCTTGAACCTAAGGTACTATGTACCTATTCCAGCAGAGCTCCAACCTCAAATCCTCTGCTGAAAGCCTTGCCCAAATAATCTAGGCCTTGAGGTAATCCCAGAGGGAATCAGACCTTGGGCATTTGACCCAGGGCAGAGCTTCTCTGTGGGCTCTGTGGCTGAAAACTGCTTCTCACTGTTGGTCACAGCCACTATACAAACATCTGCCTGTTGTTTTGTGATTAATGAAGGTCCAAGGTCACCATAGACACATATTGCATTGAACATCTGCTTTCCACAAGTCTCCAGACAGTACATGCTGGGATGCTGGCAGAGTAACCCTGCTGTAACGTAGGCAGGGCCAGCCTGAGAAGTGTAAGGGCAGGTAGGAGTATGAAACGAGTATGACCAGTTCCAGCTTCCTGAGGCAAAGAAAGGAATTGCCCGGAAAAGCAAAGCATGACTGGCTGGTGAGTCTCCCAAGGTCAAAAAACTCAGCCATAGAGTTCAAAGGCAGTCATTGCTTGCAAGGTCATTTCCTAGATCCCCATACAGAGTGTCTGAGGTGCCAGGTTCTGCCAAGCAGGGCTGCTGTGTGCTGCTCTTTATGAAGCCACTACAATCACTGGGCTGCTGCCACATGGCAGGAACAGTGTGGACACAAGTGAGGCTGGCACTAAGATGATGCAAATGGAGGTTCCTCACCCCTTCATGGCACAAGGTGACAAGTAAAAGCAAAGGCTTTGCTGCCAACATCAGTCAGGAACCTCTTGCCTTGCTCTTCCAGCTATAGTACTGGCTTGTCCCTGGGGCTGAGCAGGGAAGACAGGGGCTGCACTTCTGGCTCATGGCAGTACTTTGTGCAGAGAAACATCCAACACCATGTCCCAGAACAGGTAAAAGCTGCAGACTCCCATGGTGGCTACACCGTGCTGTTTAGGAGCATCCCACACAGACCACAAGGCTTTCTCTTCACTTGCTGTGCCACTGCCTGAGCCTTTTAAATAAGGCCCTTACCTCTGCTGTCTCATTACACACAAGCCAAAACCTCCCGTTAAGTGTAAAGGCATTTGGATCAATACCCTCTGTTCAGGCTCATGCGTCATGTCCCAGTCCTGCTGGCCAGCAGAGCCCAGAACAGCTCAAAGGGCAGCTTGGTTGTGGCCAGACATGGCTCCCGCACTGCATGTTTGTGTGACCCCTAACTCCTATTGACCCCCCAAACAGCCCACAGCCACAGCATGTCAAACGTGTGAATGTGCAAAGAAAGGACTTTCAGTAGCAAACAGCAACAGCAGACAACATTGTTCATAACCCTTAATAAGAGTTCTCCTCTGAGCTGCCAGTTCTCTAATGGCCTGATACACTTTTTTTTTTTCAGCTCACTGGAAGATGCGGAAACCGAAATCAGCTCAGACGAAGATGAGGTCAGAAGTCCTGTGTTGAAATATTTACACTATGTTTGTCCTGTGTAACTTCTGGATGTTACTAATTTCTCTCAACTGTTATCAGTCATCTTGGTATTGAGTAGCTTCTGCAGCCACTAACGATGAATGTATGTTTATACATTCATAAACATTCATGTTTTAGCAACATGTATCATAAACACCTTAATTTAACTTTCCTCTCTGTCATTGATTTATGTCTGAAATTGAAGTTTTCTTCTCACAGATGTTTCCAGCCCTCTTTAGTCCCCAAAACGCAATTTGTTTTGGAGGTGAGCTACTAAGGCAGCATAAAGCAGGAAGGTGGGAGATGTTTGTATGTGGACAATGACACACTTCTCTACCAGAGAGCACTTGAACAGCCAGGGCTAGTGCAGACTAATCTCAGTGTTGCTCACTGGAAAAGAAGGTAGAGGAGGACAAAAACTCACTGCAGGCATTTTCCATTCCAGGAGCCTCAGCTGTATTTTACTGATCCCCAGCAACTGCTGTCTATTTTCATGGAGCAGGAGGAAAAAGTCTTGTCCTTAATCCAGCACTCCACAGAAAGTGAGCAAAGCATGGACAACATCCTCACCAAATGCAACAGCCTGTAAGTATGATCTTGCAAGTGGTAGGAAGGAGTCCCTGTGGTCTAGCTTTCAAACATAAGTGACCCCTTCTTCCTCCCACTAGACCTTGCCATCAGGGTGCATTACCCATGTAATGCTGTTCATGCAGCACACAGCAGTCTCTTTCTCACACTTTATAGCCTAGCTGCAGCCCATCCAACTCATCATCCAGTGAGCTCCTGGGAAAGTGTCCCATCTATGCAATTTATGAGACAGAAACTAGTCCCAAGCTGAAGTCCGTAGTCTTCAAATCTGGGGAACGGACGCATTTAGCATACCGGAGCGTTCATATGTCAGACGTGTAAGGTAACTCTCAGAAAGAAAGATCAAAGGAAGGAAGAAGACATGTCTTGGAGTGATCCGGACAAGCATCTGTTCCAACTCAATGCAAGCCCTTTTTGAAGTGTAGCTTACAAAGTTTTTAAAGGTAATCTGCTTCCCCCATTATGAAAAAATCTGAAATCTTTAGTTATGCGACTTCTTCATACACACACACACTCCCCCCCCCCCCCCCCAGCATAGTAACTGTTATTCCAGAAAAAGGCCAAATGCCCTCTGCTCTCAGGGCTCCGGGTGTAAGCTCCCTCGAAAAGGCACAAAGTGTTACTTCCATCTACCGGCAGCAGGAGGGATGGGCCCAGGCTGGAAGGCAGCAGAGGTAGCAGCCTGTTTCAGAGACCTGACGCCTCCCTCGTATTCCGGTCTAGGGATAAGATGGCAGCAGAGCTGAAGCAGCAGGTAGATGCCCTCAAATCCTCCATCGCCAAGGAAGAAGCGAAAGCAGCAGATCTGAGGCGCAAAGTACTTGCGCTTTCCCCAGGAGAAGATGAAGAAGATGATCAGGTACATCCTGAGATCAAGGGAAACGGGTGGGGGTCAGATAGCATGTGCTTAACATAGTTCCTTTCCACCAGCCATATCCATCTCGGGGTAAAAAGCAGACAGTGAGTTGTTGGGGAGGTATCAGCAATGGATACAGCAAGAGCAGGTTTGGGGCACAGTAACCTGGAGCAAATGTGATTGCTGCTGCAATGAAGTGGGAGCAAGGCTTGCAGAGGCAACCAGGCAGCTGCAACCTGTCCCAGACCACAGCAAAGCTGGAGGATAAGACCAATGGCACTTTACAGCCATCTATCCCAGTCACCAGTGAGAAGCAATCTGGGAAGCAAGCAACCAAGTCTTGTTGAGGCAAAGTCTACTGATTTCTGTTGCCTTTGCAGTGATGTTGTGATTCTACTGGGCAGAACCCAGCCATGCCTCTTACCCTATGTCCTCACCTCCAGGACAGAATGATCAAAAGCCTGCATAACAAAGTGCAGGAAGTCTATAGCCAGTGCACTGGAGATAGTGAGACAAACCTGCAGACAGAACAGATGCTAACGGTGATAGAAAGACACGTCTACAAGTTATTGGACAACCTGGAGAAAATTCCACCAGCAAAGCTAGAACAGATTCTGGGAGTCAAAAAAAAGGAACAGTGGGTGAGGTAAGTCAAGATTTCCTTCTGGCAATATTTTTATACTGGACAGCTGATTGTACCTGGCCATCTTCAAGTGAATCAATCCAGCAGAGTTTTTAAAAAATAGCTCGTTGATTTAAAGCCAAAACAGCAACACTTCTTGATGATCAGCAAATGGTTTTGCAGTTTTAACTTAAAAAAGGTAAGACACTCATTCATTCTGTTCTAGGGATGGAGGATAATAATTCAGGAAGCAATATGATCCCCAAATATAAAGTAAAACCAATCAACCAACAAACTTTAGAGAGCAGTGAAAAATGTCCTGAAGGTCACAAGGCTAAGAATTAATTTCTTCTCCACTAGTATCCATAGCTTTCTGTTTCTGCACTTCATTTTCACAGGAAATTTGAGCTGGTCAACATACCCACTTAGGGAAAGCATTAACCCCATAGCTGTAAAGTTTCCTGCCCAGTCTGCATGCTACAGACTTGGTTACACTGGTAACAACTTAAGACACAACAAGCATTGCTCACCCACAAAGCTGATGAGCGTCCTGGTCAACTGTAGAGCGTAAGTCACCTGCTGGAAGTGGTACAGAACATGCCTGTAGAGGGAACAACTGTCACTGTCATCTCCATTTGCAAAGTATAACACACTTCTTCCACCCCTCACTCCAAAAAGAACAAGATCAACTGGTAGTAAGCGTTTCCCTCTTATCACATTGACAGGAACAAAATCCAGAGTTGGCTACACCCAAACTCCTGTGGTCTTACACTGCTATGTTGAAACCGTGTGTCAAAAGCCCATTTGGTGTAGCTGCCTGTAACCCCTCCTTTATCTGTTCCCCTCAAAAGGCTCAGAAAGAAGCGGAGACAAGAGAAACAGCAACAGGAGGAAAGACTGAAAAGAGCCCTGGACAGATCACTGCCAACGATAAATAAACCAGTAAGTACAGTAATCCATAGGAACACGACCACTCAACCGCCCACTTCAGAGAAACCGGGGGTACTTGAACATGAAGCATTTAAGGCAAGAGTGTCACTAGGGGCCTCCAAACCTGAGTGGGGATGCCACCCACACTCAGGTGTAGCCCAAGTTAAAGGACTGAGGTAACTCAAGGAACTCTTGGGAAGTCAGTTACACTGTGAGTTATTCCAGCTTTGTGTTCTTCAATTACTCTTGTCTTCACCACAGCCCCCCTCATCTTTCTCAGTAAGCTCATTTCAGCTTAACTTTGCAGTATTAAAAAAGCACAAAAATCAGCAAAAGAGGAGCTAGGCAGCATCAAGACAATGTCAACAGCAGCAAGGGCCTACCTAGATCAGCTCAGTCGTACCACCAAACTATACCTTTTTTGGCATGTTCTGCATTGAATCAAGGTGAGCTTTGACTCCTCAGGAGGCAGTGTGGAGCTTCAGGCCATGGCTCCTGCTGCATCTTCACAGGTCCATGTGACAGTGAAGATATCCCACTTCTCAGTCCCACATCTAACCAGTGACAGCACAGCCCATTGAGAACTGGACCACAAATCCCTGTACTTATACTCAAATGAAAATAAAAGGGTTTTACAGGTTCCCTCTTGATATCTCTTTGCTCTGCCCTTTGGTCTTCCAATTTCCCTTCCTTTTTGAGACAGTACAACTAAGGCTTTAGCTAGACACCAGTTGCAGGTGCACTAGCACAATGCAGAATCTGAAGCATGAGCTGACACCCTATTAATTACCATACGACTGATTCACATGCTGCTTCTTCCTCTGCAGACTGGCAGAAGACCGACGTTTCATTCAGTGCCATCTAAAAAGAAGAAGCGCGACAGCCAGGAACAAACTGATACGGAGAAGGAAGAACAACTCTAAATGTGACAGCACACCCGTAACCATAGCACACAGGGCTGATGACGCTCTACAGAAACATTTTCATAGATCTACATTCTGTTGCACTGTCATTTACCTTGTAATTCATGGTCTCATGGAATTCCAGTCTTCTACCCTAAGATCCTAGGACAAGCTGCTGTGTCAGGCAACCCATTTTCCACCTTACTGACCTTTTGCCTAAGAAAATAAATTTCAAATCTCTTATTTTAGTTCTCAGTGTCCTGCCAGCAGCAATGCTGTTCTCATTCAGGTTTTGACTCAAAATAGCACCATCCCTACAGACAAGCCTAGTGACATCAATTGCAGTCCTGGGCAAAAATCTTTGTTACGGTTTCTCAGCTGGGCTGAGAAAAATCTAATGAGCTATAACAAGAGTAAGTGCAGAGTCTTGCATCTGGGCAAGAACAACCCCAGGTACCAGTATAGGCTGGGGACTGACCTGTTGGAGAGTAGTGAAGGAGAGAGGGATCTGGGGGTCCCGGTGGACAGCAGGATGACTATGAGCCAGCAATGTGCTCTTGTGGCCAAGAGGGCCAACAGCATCCTGGGGTGGATCAGAAGGGGGGTGGTTAGCAGATGGAGAAAGGTTCTTCTCCCCCTCTACTCTCCTCTGGTGAGACCACACCTGGAGTATTGTGTCCAGTTCTGGGCTCCTTGGTTCAAGGGGGATGTGGAGCTGCTGGAGAGGGTCCAGCGTAGGGCAACGAAGATGATGAAGGAGGTGGAGCACCTTCTTTATGAGGAGAGGCTGAGGGAGCTGGGTCTCTTTAGCTTGGAGGAGACTGAGGGGTGACCTCATTAATGTCTACAAATATTTGAGGGGTGAGTGTTGGGAGGATGGAGCTGGGCTGTTCTCAGTGTTATGTAGGGATAGGATGAGGGGCAATGGTTGTGAGCTGGAACATAGGAGGTTCCACATCAACCTGAGAAGGAACTTCTTCCCAGTGAGGGTGACGGAGCACTGGAACAGGTTGCCCAGGGAATTTGTGGAGTCTCCTTCACTGGAGATGTTCAAGGCCCGCCTGGATGTGTTCCTGTGTGACTTGGTCTAGGTGATCAGGGGGATTGGACTAGATGATCTTTCGAGGTCCCTTCCAATCCGTAGTGATTCTATGATTCTGTGAAATAAGCCAGACACTTATTATAATTAGGACTATGAAAAATGATGACTATGCTTTAATCCAAAGGATGGCTTTCGTAACAGACTCCACCACACCACTGTGAGGAAGACACGAAGGAAGAAGATGAGCTCTGCAGAAACCAAGCTGCCAACAATTAGCTTTAAGTCAAATGCATACTTACAAAGAACAATATCCAGGAACAAACAATTAAAAAAAAGCTTTATTAACCCTTTTGCACCAACAGTTCTTCAGGTATCCATTGCCAGCAATGGAGTTCAAGCCAAGTGATATAATTTTCAGCCCCAAGAGGTTAGCACTTTACATTCACTTACAAAGCTGAGTGAGGTACATTTTCAGAAGTAGAAAGATTTGGTTGCAAGTCCCATAAAAAGATGGAGTGTTCCTTGGCCATTTTAATAGATAAAGAACTGGTATGGTCCTTGAGAATAATGCAGGCATTGGGAGCTCAAGGTGTTTTAGCATCCAGGAAGAGCATGAAGAACACTACAGCAAGACCCAGCAGTCACTTCAGTATGATTCATTCTCAACTTTCCCACCTCTCAGAAGTTGACTGAATACTGCACTCACAGCCAACAAGACCTCATCTACCAATGATTTTGGTTTGGAAACCCAATCTGACAGGGTTAAGAAATTTCCTGGATACATGCTGTAAAGTCAGCATGAGAGGAACACAGACACCTTAAAGCTCAGATAAGCTTAAGATAGAAAAATAAAACTAGTTCAACCAGAGGATTCAATACTGCCCACAAATCAGGACTGAAGTTGAACATAACCTGTATGCTTTGCTTTTCCTCAAGTCTTCAACCAAAACCCACATTTGTCTGGACACATCCACAGTTTAAAAGGCACAGGAATAAAAGCATTTCTGAATGACCTCATGTGAATTCAACATCAGTATAACTGCAAAATAAATAAATATGTGCAAGATTAGATAGAATACAATATTCTCCTGCATGACATTATCCTATTTTGTAAAAAAAAAAGACACATATACGTGCACACACACACACCTCATTGAGAATAAAAAACAGCACATACACCCTTTTAGCAAACTCTATATGTGATTTTATAGGCATTCAGTACATCGCCATAATCATCACCATTTAAACTACTACCTTAACATGTAACCAAGGGCATTTGTTTTTTCCAATACAATCCTATACTTATTTAGGTGTCAGCAATCCAGGTAGGTTCAATACATACAACCTCTCCTCTCTACCCCCAAGAGAAAATGCAATTTTTCAGTGGGGTGACTCTTCCTAGGTTCTTTTTTCCTCATGAAATACTCTCACAACTGCATATTCTGTAAACCAGCCGGAAGCTCCACGGGCATGTGACACTATTAACAGTGTTCAATTAAAAAAACCCAACGAAACAGCAAACAAAAAAACCCCAAGAAAAGTTAAAAAAAGACCGAAAATAAAAAGGTAGTGGCTAGTTTACAGGTAGTTTGGCAGCAGTTTACAGATGAGATAAAGATCAATAAAAACCAAGGTGCTTAAAATGTACGTGACAGTCAACAGTCCTCCCCAGAAAAGGGAACACAAAGATAAAGAAAGAACCTGTCTCAGATGCTGCTGGACTCTTAGCTCATCACTTACAGTGAGTACAGTTCTATTGCAGTTTTCTTTTTCAAGTTTTGCTGGAAGAATTCAGCAAAGTATTTGGGATGCAGGAACAAGGAAAGGGAGAAACTCAACATGAGCTACAAACTGATCCACAGCTAAGGTAACACTTTTCGAGTCTAGCTTTCTAAACAAAGATTTTAGAGCATCTAATTTTTCTGGCAAAGGACATTAATTTTGTTAAATGTGGCATTTTATTCCCATTTTCTGCCAAAACATAGGAGCCAATATGATTATTTTTTTGTGTGTCTTGCAAATTTTAGTTGTCAATTCCTCAATGCCTCTGGCTCCAACAGGAGACCAATGGAAGGAAAGGTTTACCTGTTGTAGGTAGGATTATAAATTTGCACTTGTTAGCTGTAGAATACTTGCTTTCCTGCGAAAACAGTAAATATTACCTCAGTTTGAAGTTTAATACAGTACTTCTCCCTGAAACAACACTGTACAGCAGTCTGCCTCAGTCTCTCCACCAGCAGGCAGACAAGGTATCTTACACAGGCACATCAAGTGGGATTAACATTTTTGAAGAGAAACCTTCAGCTGCAGCTGTTCTTAGCAAATTGCAAAGAGTGCAACCACATTCCACTACCCCTAGTTTTCCTATTTTCCTTGCAAAAACACACAGCCAAGTTATCGCACTCAAGAAACAATTGTCCAACTTGTTTTCAAGTAACTTAACAATGGTCATTCCAGATCCTGTAAATTTATTGTGCTTCCAGTGAACTGAGAGTTATCAGAACCTGCATCATCTTCAGTGGAATTGTGTGGTTCCTGTTAAAGCAAACAGACAGCATGAAGAGTTCAGTGCTTCCATCTCTAGATGCTTTTAGCACTCATCAGTAAGATCATCTTGACATTGATCCAACACCACAGAAATGCTTTACATGATTTCAGAGGAAACCCAAAGCTTTCCTGCTTTGGGCACCCATTCAGAAATGTTTCTCTGGAATACTTCAGATGAGCATCACTAACGGAGATAAATTTAAAAATCACTATTTGCTTAACCTGCATGAACTTTTTTCTGTGGCCAACGATCCTAGTACTCCTCTTGTATTTCTAGGTTTATCACAGTAAGGTGCTCTTCTTAAATACAACTTTAGTTTTCTATCCAGCAGGCACAACTGTGTTGCAGAGCTCACCAGAACTGAAGCTCCACACAGTCAAGTGTCAAGTCAAAATGCGGTTTATGTACGTGTAAGCATTCAGCGCTGCTCTGTTCTCAGCGGCTCCTGCTCACTAGCACTGCTTACTACTTCTTCTATGTCAAATTAAATTCCCAATGCCAAACTCAGTATTTTCATCAAGCACAACACAAGAGCATTCACAGTGCACTGTCTTTACTTCTAAGGTAAGCAGTAATACCCCATGGCTCTGCCACGCTGTACCTGAAGTATGTGAACAGGTAAATCCACTGTAAGCTGAGAATGTGATGAGGACTGAGAGCTCAGCTGAAAGGGCAAATCTCCCTCTCCTGGGGAATCATCCTGTGAATGCAAAAACACAATGCCATTACAAGACCCTCCCCAAGTATCTCAGCACAATATGGAAAAATTCACTGAGACTCACTATTTTAAAATCTGGTAATTAAAATGTGATAAAGCTACTGCATTGTATTAGCAAGACCTAGATCCACACGGGTGTGAGGAAAGCTAACTAACACTTCAATCAGAATGTAGCTCAGTGCACAGTCTGCTATCCAACCATAATTAGTGTGAAAAACTGGCAAGATCTGAAAAGGAAGGATTGGTTTATCTATTAACAAACATGACACTCAGAAATACATGACGAGTTTTATCGTGTTATGTGAAGCTGATACTTAACATAAAAGCTTACACCCATTAGAAAACCAGAGGGATGGAGAACTCTGACCACCCTGTTACACCATATATTGCTTAGGAAAAAAGGGGAAGGCACTTACCCTCTCTCTGCATACTATACAGGTACACAGCTGGACAAGCACATACTGCCTGCTGTGGTCCACTAAGCAGCCCACACTGATTACTAGATATACAGATATTTCAACACTTCAGAACAGGTATTTCCACACTTCAGAGAAATAACAGTTTAGGCTGAAACATCATTTTTCACTGATCTTTTTTTTTTTTGCACTGTCATTTACCTTGTAAATGAATGAGAGGTGAAGTAATGCCAGAATTTGGAGGGGTGTTTCAACAAAGGAAAAAGACCAGAAGAAAAAGTCATACTGCTGTGCAAATCCCAAAGTAAAGGCACACGAGTAATCCTTCTCTTTTTGCAAAAAAAATTGGCCCATGCGTGGTTACAACAACGTAGCATCTGTTTTGCTGCTCTCACAACTGCCTGTCCAAGACAGGAATTTCCTAAGCCCTTGAAGGATCAGAACTCTCACACACAAAAGCAGAAGTTTGCAAAACATCTTAGTTCCACCACAGTGTTTTGTACATCAAGTGTCTTCAGCTTAAGCAGCTGAACAGCATGTTCCCTGCAGTTACAGTGCCCATATATTCCATGGCCATGGTATGTACTACAAATCTCAGTGTCTCATCTACACGCAGCAGTATCTGAGCTCACAGGTTCTTCCCAAAATTTGACAGTTTGTGTCTAACAGAAAGGGTGAGTATGTTTTTCCTCCTCAGCTCTTACCTGAAGAAGCTGAATTTGCATATACTGGGCTCCAGTGGCAGGGTCCCTTATTGTCAGCCCTCCATTTGGCAGAACTACGTTGCCACCCAGCCGACTGCCTGGAGTGGGTGATGAAAAGGTGGTAGGGCTTACTTTACCACTGTTGCTTTTCCTATGACCAGAGCCAGATGCCCCTAAAAGAGAGCAAAATAAATACTGGGATGGTCAGAAGCAATTTGCCAAAGCTTCCTGATAATACTTTTCAAAAAACTGAAATGCAATTATTTACACTATGCAGCAAACACCTGGAACAGTGTCCTGTAATGAAGCACCATCTGGTAACAGCTACAAGGACATACAGCAATCAGCTGATGAACTCCCAACTGCTGGCTGAGCATCTTTTTCTATGAATGTCATTAAAATCACATCACAAGCAGCTAAGCTTAGGGCTCACTCCTGTGGTAGCACAGAAATACCAGTTTATTTGTGAAGTTACAGAAAGGAATTAGAAAGTAGAACTGCATTTTCTATTTTTAATGTTGCAACTTTTTTCCTGAGAAATCATGTATGCAATTTTTCCAAACTGTAAAAAAAGAGAAACTATTACACTGAAACTCTTCTATTTCCAGAAGTATTTAAAGGACTTCTAGGTAGAACAGACTACAGAAGTACAACTACCACAACTTTAACCATTTTTCAGTTTATAACAAGACAAACTAGCTGCTTGTATCACAAGCTGGAAATCACAATCCTAATCAAAATAACCGTAAGGATACAATTCTGTCACAGCTGTTTCAGGTTTGGTTCTGTAGTTTTTTAAACTACAGTAAATAAAACGTACAGGCAATTTCTTTTTAAGCACTGAACTTCCACCTACATTGTTCATTCAACCCAGCTAAACCAGTTAGAAACACAAGACTCTTCAGAGCTCTTTGAGAGCAGCATTAGAGGCAAAACAGCTAGTGCAAAGTAGACTAGGGGAGTCTCTAGTAAGAAGACAAATAGCCATTTCCTCACCTGTACTGCTCCCACTGCCTTTTTGTTTTCTTTTCTTGGCTAGCTGAATGGCTCTGTAGTCTGTTCTTGCAGACCCACTGCTTTCCTAATTTAAAGAAAAAAAAAAATCCAAGAAAAGACTGAGGCAGTTCTCAGGTGTGGTTATCTTTTACACCGCAATCACCAAATTTTAGTTTCCCATGGCCTTCTGATGAGAACTTCAATAAACTCTCTCCATAAACAAAATACCTGGAGTTTAACACAGAAAGGAGGTAGTTCCGCATTGATAACTCTTCAGGTTTTAATAGTGTAAACATTTCCTTTGCCATGTGAATAAAAAGCCAAAACTGCAGTAATACAGTAAAGCAAAAAGGGAAGAGTGCTTAAAATAAAAATGAGGACTGACATGAAAATGTTTCAGTTATTCTTCCAGCCCAACTCTTACTGGAATAAAATGCCCAAGACATGCCACATGTTCTTGGGTGTTCTTGTAACTCGCATTGCATTGTCAGGAGAACAGACGCTTTTTAATCCCTTGTGCTGGAAGGTTCTCCTTTAACACTTCCCACCAGAATTCCAGTATTTCTTAGACAACTTACCACCACACTGAATCTTCTTCTGAAAACACACACTATTAAATGTAAGGCTCAACATCATCAAAACCCCCAAATGCAAAATCTGAGAGAAAGGCGTCCCCGCAAGGTATAAGCAGCAATGCATATCCCCAAAGTCAGGGTACCTGCTGTTACACAGGAGTAAAATGAGTGCCGTTACTGCATACCAAAAATGAGCTGCCAGTCACTGTGCCAAGATCCATTTCTTTCTGTGCACTGTAGCTGCCTGGAGGGTTGGAGAAGACAAACTGTGTCACTACTTTGCTGCCCTCTTGTTGACCAACAATGTCCGAGTTAGGAAGCAAATTCCGTTCAACTTTAGTCGACGTTAATAACTCAGGCACACTGGAACCACCAAGGCTACTAGAGGGAGTCAAAGTGGCTGTGTCAATTGTTAAGTTATTGCTGGATGTCAAAGCGGGCACATCTTGACCGGAGTTCCGCACAGACAGAGATGCCAGCGAACCCAGGGCTTCAGCATTGACAGTCTGTACATCATCCAAATTTAAAGTGCTTTGCTGCAGAACTGCTGCATTGGTTCCCAGCAAGAGAGAACTGTCCAGACTCTGCGGCATGTCGCTGCTAGCCACCAGTATCAATGGATCAACTGCCTGGCTTAAAGAATTGTTACTGACTGGCAGGTTTCCTCCAAGCGTTGAGCCCACTGAAGCAACATCGATGGTGACAATTCCAGAGTTCACTAGTGCCATATCTGTAGCAATACCAGAATTGTTACTAGACACGTTGGAGAACAGGGACACGAGGTCTATGTTGCTGAGATCACTCTGTCCTGAACTAGTGAGCTCACTGCTGGGTGTGAGGGAGCTGGTTGCTTCGAGCTGAGTTAGGAGATCTGGAAGAAAAAGGTTTGGTTAGAAGACAGACTTTTCATCAGACAACAGGTAAGAAAAATATGAATGATTGAAGGAGAAAGCCTAGGACTCTAGTCCCTCACCCTATTGAAACACTTACCAACTTCCTTGAAGGCAGATTTAAGAAAAAGCAGCTCACTGAAATAAGCCCACCTGTTTGCTGAGAAATCTCTGTTACAAAACCACTTCCCAAAAGAACACTAAAGCAGTCCCAACTAAATCAAGTTGTAGAGGAGTTGGAAAAGGAGCAACAGAAGTGCTTTTAGGCCTTATTCACACATGGCAGGGAGAAGAACAAGCTCCAGTGCATTCAAAGAAGCTCCAATTTCTAACAGTTTAACAGAGGTGAAGGCGAAGTCTCACTTTAAAACACTCCGTGACAGGGCCCACTGGAAATTCAAAGGGAAGAAAACTAACTCAAGGCTTGGTGAAGATTCTGCCATTTGTATCAGTGGTGCTTGGATATAACACAATGTACCACACAGGACTCTATTTACATCATTAAATACACATTTTCATTAACAAACATTTATTATTTTCCACTGCACCCTCCTACAGTTTGAAGCAAAGCTTTACCTGCGCTGAAGTTGTGCTGTTTGACCATGTGTGTCTTCATACTGTGTTTGGAAGTGAACAACTTATTACAGGTCGATACAGGGCAACGAGTCTTTAATGACTCCACATCCTGAAGATGTTTTTTGGAGTGAATATACAGACTACTTCGTGCTGAAAATTTCGCACTACAGCCTGCAAGAAAATATACAAAGTTTTAAAGGTTCACGTGACTTCAAACTAATGTCCCTATTTAGTATCTTAACAAAAAAAAAAGTAAATCAGAGTAGCTCTGCAGAACTCTATGTGCTGTGTTGCAGCTGCTGTACTGCCACATCTTAAGAGGTTCCACATAAATGTGAGAAAGAACTTCTTCACAGTTAGGGTGACAGAGCACTGGAACAGGCTGCCCAGAGAGGTTGTGGAGTCTCCTTCTCTGAAGATGTTTAAAACCTGCCTGGACATGTTCCTGCACAACTTAATCTAGGTGATCCGGCCGTGGTAGGGGATGGACTGTGGACTAGATGATCTTTCGAGGTTCCTTCCAATCCCTCATGTTCTGTGGATCTGTAAAGTCTGCACAATGACTGCTGGCAAAACCATTAAAAGGAGAAACAAGCAGCAAGTATAGCTGTTTTACTTCATGAAGCAGAATACTCCAGATCAGATCCAAAATCTATACTTCTGCAGTCTTACTGAAGTGATGCAAATAGTGCTAAGAAGTTTGCAGACCACCAGTGAAGCTCCTGTGTGACAACAGATACCATGTACAGGGCCATACACCATTCCAGCAACAAAAGACTACCACAGCTCAACCACCGAACAATCGTGATTATGTGTCTCAACACCAAAACATGAGCTGGAAGATGTTCTGCAAGACACTTTTCATTAATTCTGATGAATTAAGTAAAAAAGGCTGAGCTACAGAAACTGATTATCAGAACAAAGATCCAGAGTGAAGTAGTCTCTTCCATCATTATGATGAAAAAAATGATCAAGGTGGAGCATAAACCAATGTTTTCCCACCACCCGTAAATTTGAGAATGGTGACTTAGTCATCAGTTACCAAGTCTTCTGTTTAGCTTTAACCCTTCATACTCTGTTAAAAAACTCATTCCAGTCATGTAATAATCATAGAATCACTACGGACTGGAAGAGACCTCGAAAGATCATCTAGTCCAATCCTCCTATTACCTAGAACAAGTCACACGGGACACATCCAGGCAGGCCTTGAATATCTCCATTGATGTAGACTCCACAAATTCCCTGGGCAACCTGTTCCTGCGCTCCGTCACCCTCACTGGGAAGAAGTTCCTACTCAGGTTGATGTGGAACCACCTATGTTCCAGCTCACAACCATTGCCCATCGTCCTATCACTACACGACACCGAGAATAGCCCAGCTCCATCCTCCTGACACCCACCCCTCACATATTTGTAGACATTAATGAGGTCACCCCTCAGTCTCCTCTTCTCCAAGCTAAAGAGACCCAGCTCCCTCAGCCTCTCCTCGTAAGGGGGCTGCTCCACCTCCTTCATCATCTTCGTTGCCCTATGCTGGACCCTCTCCAGCAGCTCCACATCCCCCCTGAACCAAGGAGCCCAGAACTGGACACAATACTCCGGGTGTGGTCTCACGAGGAGAGAGTAGAGGGGGAGAAGAACCTCTCTTGATCTG
>VXBP01002561.1:0-13875 GCA_013400115.1 Rhinopomastus cyanomelas
TTTTCCAATTTTATCATTACTGTGATACTGTGATATATACACATAAACTTTCTGTGTCATATGTATATACACGTAAATAGTAGGAAAGTGGAGAATCTGGGTGTGCCATAGATAGTATAGAATGATGAAGGGGAAATGTCCAGAGTTCAGCTAGAATAGAGTTATGTTTCATAAGAAAAATAACTCTGAACCAGCCAATTGAATATCCAATGCCACACTGACAGCATGTCCAGTGTATATAAGGGAGAGAAGTTAGTGAGCAGCAAGCCACAGGGTACTTAGTTGCCGACTGGGTAATTGGACATATCACATAATGTTTAACTGAGATGACGGTGATTTTTTTCAGGCATCTTAGCTCTTCCTGCCCACGTAATTGATGGCATCTGAGCTTTAAATATGAATTAATCTATGACAGCTGATGCTTGCTGCCTCCGGTTTCAATTCTTCACAAGAAGCTCATTGGATGTTTTTTTCCTACCTCTTGTTGGAATGCAAGTCCTTATTGGTAACTAACTGTAGGTTGACAAAGACCAAGATCTGTAATTGCTGACTTCATGCAGTAGCTGTGTCTTATCATAAACTCTTTACTGGCTACTATGGGAAGGTGGTGTGCACAAAGCACTGGCACAGCACCGGGATAAATCCCTTCTATTTTGACCCAGGATATTGAGACAATAAATCCTGTACCTCTCACATCATCTCCATGAGGTTTCTGAGGTAAGAAACAGAGTGAGGGATGCAACTCTGTCAGAAAATAACTTCCATGGGAACCAAATTGTAGAATCATAGAATCATTAAGGATTGGAAGGGACCTTGAAAGATCATCTAGTCCAATCTCCCTGACACAGCAGGATCACCTAGACCAAGTCACACAGGAACACATCCAGGCAGGTCTTAAAAGTCTCCCGTGAAGGAGACTCCACAACCATCCTGGGCAGCCTGTTCCAGTGTTCTGTCACCCTCACCATGAAGAAGTTCCTTCTCAGGTTGATGTGGAACCTTCTATGTTCCAGCTTCCAACTATTGCCCCTTGTCCTATCACTAGAAGAGACTGAGAATAGCCCAGCTCCATCCTCCTGACACCCACCCCTCAACTATTTGTAGATGTTAATGAGGCCCCCCTCAGTCTCGTCTTCTCCAAGCTAAAGGGACCCAGCTCCCTCAGCCTTTCCTCATAAGGGAGGTGCTCCACCTCCTTCAGCATCTTCGTTGCCCTTCCCTGGACCCTCTCCAGCAGCTCCACGTCCCTCTTGAACCAAGGAGCCCACAATTGGACACAATACTCCCAGAGTAGAGGGGCAGAAGAACCTCTCCCAATCTGCTAACCAGCCCCATTCTGATCTACCCCATGATGCTGTTGGCCCTCTTGGCCACCAGAGCACATTGCTGGCTCATAGTCATCTTGTTGTCCACTAGGACCCCCAAGTCCCTTTCCCATACACTACACTCCAACAGGTCAGTCCCCAGCTTATACCTTACCTGGGGTTGTTCTTGCCCAGATGTAAGACTCTGCACTTACTCTTGTTATAGCTCATTAGATTTTTCTCAGCCCAGCTCTCCAGCCTGTCCACATCTCGCTGAATGGCAGCACAGTCTGCTGGGGTGTCGGCAACACCACCCAGCTTTGTGTCGTCAGCAAACTTGTTGACAGAGCTTGCCAATCCCTCNTCCCCTTTCCTGGGATGGAGGTGAGGCTGACCGGTCTATAGTTACCTGGGTCTTCCTTCTTTCCCTTTTTAAAGATTGGGGTAACATTTGCTATCCTCCAGTCCCCAGGCACCTCTCCCGTTCCCCAGGACCTAGCAAAGATGATGAAGAGTGGCTTAGCAATGACTTCCGTCATCTCCCTCAGCACACGCGGGTGCATCCCATCTGGGCCCATGGATTTGTGTTCGTCCAGTTTGCTCAACTTATCCCAAACCCAGTCCTCATCAACCAAGGCAGGCTCATCTGCTGCCTCAACCTCCTCTGTGTTCTGGTAGCTATTCTGTCCCTACCACACGAGACCCTGAACTCCACCATCTCATGGTCTCTGCAACCAAGGCAACCCTCAAAAAAGTCCAGTCCCCAAATCCTAGAGGCTTCACAGAGGCTTTTTTCGAGTTCAAAATATTTTAAAATGTAATACATTTCTATTTTTACAGTTAAAAAATCAAGCAAACAAGTACGAGGCACATAGGAACAAAGGATGCAGTTTAGAGGAGAATGAGTTTTGTGTAGTTTTCTACTCTTAAGGGTTTCTGTCTTCTTCTGTACAGTATGCCCTGTGAAATTGGGACAGCTGATCTTCTACAAATATAAAGCAAAAACATTCCATAGAATAGACAAAGAGACAAAATATTTGAAAGGCTATTTCACTTAGGTTTTCACCGAGATTATCAATACAAGTATACCACATGATATTAAACATAATGCATCTTTCTCTTTCATTTGTTTGTCAATAAATTTCTAAAAACACTGTGAATATGTTATACTTCTGCACTTGATTTCTTAAATGAGTTGAATAACCTGTGTTTTTCATGACAGACCCATAATCATTAGCCTTGTCTGCCTCTCACTGTAAAACCAGCAGAGTCAGAGCTGTACCCCAAGTGCACTGTCTCCTTTCTCACAGAAAACCACTTTTCTTCTTCTGCCAGCTCTTAAGTCCAGCTTGGTTTTCCAGCACTGAATAACTGCCCATGGCTCCAGATTCCCCTCTCAGCACAAACTGTTCCAGACCTCCCTCCTCTGAAGGCTGAAAGTCTTCATTTCTCTGCCTCTAATTGACTCTGTCATTTAGCTATGTGATGCAAAGGTCTGCTCAGATAAATGCTAGAGTGTGGCCAATGTATTCCCCACAGACAATAAGCTGCCACCTTTGCTGTGGTGAATACTCTGGAACATGGCAAACGTACTGCCTCCAGGAATTTGGCTCAATTGATTTGTCATCCTATGCAGCTGGGGAATAAGAGGTTACTATTGAATGTCAGCTCTTATTTATTAGAATTTGCAGTCAAACAATAGCCCACACACAGGGAGTGTCTGACAGATCAAAAAAAATGCATGGAACTTCAAAAACACCTCAGCTTTATTTTTACTGTGTATGTGAAAGCAGGGAACATTCTCCTTCATACCTCACATGCTACTTCCATATTGCTGCCTATTAACTGCTTTGAGTCTCTGGTTTGTAGTTTAGAGATGTGTGTACATCCTCTTCCTTAAGAACAACAAAAGGCAGAAATATGGGCTTTGTTTAGCTGTCATGCTCCTGCAGAAGCTTTTTTTGTAAGGAAACACTATCTCTCCAGAGCTTCATTAGTTTCTGCTCCTCCTCTCTTGTTGCTGATCCAGTGCAAACGTGCTATGAACAGCCAGTAGGTAATAACAGGCAATAGACCTTATGCTTTTTATCATTTTGTGAATTAAAACTTCAAAGGTATAACATTTTAAAAATAGGATATTCTTTTTATTGCAGATAAACATCTTCTGAAGTTATATGGATATTTTTAGATCTTCCTCTATAGGAAGTTTGAAAGCATAAACTTATGTCCCAATGAAACAAAAGTTATTTTCAGCATTGAAGTGCAGTTTTGATGGGTGAATTTGTCACTTTTTGTAAATTCCAGGAAGAAGGAGATTGCAAAAGCTGGGAGGTAACTGGCAATGTCCTTGGAGCACTATGTCCTCCAGCACCTCTGCCTTCCTGGATAAACCTCTAAGAAAGACTAAAGGCAAAGACAAGTGAGAGGTGTCTAGAATTACCTGACAAAAGTCCCAATAGCAAGGTAGGTTATTGCCCTAAGTTATACCACCAAAATGCCAGACTCCTGTGCTTTAGGGTTTCACTCATTTGCTTAAGACAGAGCTACTGGAACTGCAGAAGGATGTAGAAACTGGTGACATGGCTTATCTAAGGGTTGATCAGTCATTCACTCTCCCAAAGAGAACTGAAGCTACGCTGAATGATAAATACAGCATTTAGAATCTTGGCTAGGGCATGGAGCTTTATCATTGTGCTGTTTGACATATTATTTGTCTATTTCTTCAAATACATAGCAGGCTTCTTCAAATACACTGCAGGTAAAAGTAATACTACAGGCAACGGAGGCGCCCTGTTGAATGAGGTGGGTGCTCTGGAGACAGAGTATGCGGAAAAGGCAGAGATACTCAAAACTTTCTTTGCCTCTGCCTATACTTCTGAGGGTTGTCTTGATATTAAACCCCAGACTGCAGAGGAGGTTGAGGCAGCAGATGAGCCTGCCTTGGTTGATGAGGACTGGGTTTGGGATAAGTTGAGCAAACTGGACGTACACAAATCCATGGGCCCAGATGGGATGCACCCGCGTGTGCTGAGGGAGATGACGGAAGTCATTGCTAAGCCACTCTTCATCATCTTTGCTAGGTCCTGGGGAACGGGAGAGGTGCCTGGGGACTGGAGGATAGCAAATGTTACCCCAATCTTTAAAAAGGGAAAGAAGGAAGACCCAGGTAACTATAGACCGGTCAGCCTCACCTCCATCCCAGGAAAGGGGATGGAACAATTTGGTTTAGAGGCTGTCTCCAGGCACATCAAGGACAGGAGGCTCATTAGGGACAGTCAGCATGGAGTTACAAAGGGAAAGTCATGCTTGACCAACCTGATAGCCTTTGGTGAGGGCATAACCAGGTGAATAGATGAGGGCAGAGCAGTGGATGTGATCTATGTTGACTTAAGTAAGGCTTTTGACACGGTCTCTCACAGCATCCTCGCAGACAAACTGAGGCAGTGTGGCCTAGATTTTCGGGTAGTGAGGTGGATNGAGCCAGCAATGTGCTCTGGTGGCCAAGAGGGCCAACAGCATCATGGGGTAGATCAGAATGGGGCTGGTTAGCAGATTGGGAGAGGTTCTTCTGCCCCTCTACTCTGGGAGTATTGTGTCCAATTGTGGGCTCCTTGGTTCAAGAGGGACGTGGAGCTGCTGGAGAGGGTCCAGGGAAGGGCAACAAAGATGCTGAAGGAGGTGGAGCACCTCCCTTATGAGGAAAGGCTGAGGGAGCTGGGTCCCTTTAGCTTGGAGAAGACGAGACTGAGGGGGGCCTCATTAACATCTACAAATAGTTGAGGGGTGGGTGTCAGGAGGATGGAGCTGGGCTATTCTCAGTCTCTTCTAGTGATAGGACAAGGGGCAATAGTTGGAAGCTGGAACATAGAAGGTTCCACATCAACCTGAGAAGGAACTTCTTCATGGTGAGGGTGACAGAACACTGGAACAGGCTGCCCAGGATGGTTGTGGAGTCTCCTTCACGGGAGACTTTTAAGACCTGCCTGGATGTGTTCCTGTGTGACTTGGTCTAGGTGATCCTGCTGTGTCAGGGAGATTGGACTAGATGATCTTTCGAGGTCCCTTCCAATCTGTAATGAGTCTATGATTCTATGATTCTATGTTTACAATCTCTTCAAACTTCTTTGATCATTCTTACCCCTATTTTCCTTCCTGGGGTCCAGCTTGTGCAGGCAGCCACATATTATTACTGCAAATCTCCTCATGACATTTATTCAAGCTTTGCAAAGGACTGGTGACTTCAACTATTTAATTTTATTTTTTTTTTTTAGAAATTGCAGTTTTCTCATGTTTCATAAATGACCATATTTGGAATGAAGGTGAATTACTAAGAAACATCTTAACACATACACTTAAATTCAAACAGTTCCTCATGTGTTAGAAAGACAGAGAATGAAAATTCTTTCTTCTGGGATTTGCTAAATTACCAGGAACTTCTACCAAAAAATGTTATTTGATATGCTAAATTATGAATCGTAACTCCTTTTGGTTTAATTTCTTGTATTGTGATCCTTATTCACTCTTATTTCAGGCACTTTATAACTCTCCACCTTAAGGTAAATGGCAACTGCTTTCTGTTCCTGTCAGAATGGCATAAAGAACAAAATATCTGGAGGAATTAAATGGTGATATCATTCCAAGAGGGAAACACTCGTCAGCTGTGAAACTCTCGCTTCGCTTTGGAAATATTTGAGTACTCATGAGGAAACAAATATGCATTTCATAGAATCACAGAATTGTAAGAATTGGAAGGGGCCTTAAGAGATCATCTAGTCCAACACCCACGTCCTCCACCCCTCACTCCACAGCAAAGCAGAACTGCCTGGAACATATCGCACAGCGATGCATCCAGGTGGGTTTTGAGTATCTCCAGAGAAGAAGGTTCCACAGCCTCTCTGAGCAGCCTGTTCCTGGGCTTTCTGTCTTGCACTGGGTAGAAAAAGTATTTGTCATAAGAAAGTAGTTGGAGAAAACTGTACAGAATTATTTGCATCCTGTTATCTAAGACAGCAAGACATATCTTTAGGTCGTAACAGATCACTAAACCATTCCGAGGGTTTAATAAAATAACTTTTTACTAGGATAAATTGAATAACTATTGCAGGGAAGTTTAATGAACTTTTTATACAAAGCTCTGCCAAATGCTACTTCATATATTACCAGTTGCCTCCTTTTCTCTCACCAGAGCAGTAAGTCATCTCTCCCTTTCCTCTTCTCCAACCACTGCAAACCCTTGCTGTTGGGCTTTTATTACAAACTCAGGTCTAAGGCTTAAAGAAACTTATTTAGCTGAGTACTGCCAGTCATGTGAAACTGGATGCTGTTGTTGTCCAAGCTGCTCAGAGGCTTTACTGTCGCTCAGAAACAAGAATGATTATGGATGAAATGAGACATAAGTTGAGCCTGCACTCTAAGCAGTATATGACAGCAGCAAATGGCAGTGGGTATTTAACTTCACACAGATCTTTTCTGTACAAATTTTATTGTTTTCTACAGAGAAGAGTTTCCATTGGAAAAATTTACCGGGCAGCTCAGTGGCCAAGAGGTGCACTTCAGTCTCAGAGGACAAATGCTGCAGCCCTCGACATCAAGCAGACCAGGCAAAACGGCACCTGCACACAGGAAAGTAGGTATTCAGAGAAAGGGCATCATGCAGGCAGCAGTGAGAGGAAGCCATGGATGAAGGCTCCAGTGATTTCCACATACTCATCTCATTTGTTGTATGGAGACTCACAGTCTTTTATTTCAAGAAGGCAGATTGAACTTTCAAAGCATCCTCTCTTTCAATGACCTCAAGCAATTTTATAAGGCAGAAGGCCTTACTAAGGGTACCAGAACTAATTTGCTAACAGAGTTTCTTCTGGAATGTGAAAAATCACAGTTATAGGAAAAGTTTCATAGTATGGTTTTGGCTCACAAACCAAGGGATGCCCAGTTCCTTTCAATGACTCATGGCCTTCCACTTCCTTCTCTGACTGGGTCAGAAGGTGAATCACCAAAAATGACAAAACAGGAAGAAATTTCTTTTATCATCCGTGTTTGGTTGCTGGTTCTCCCGAGGCAGCAGGGTGGGTGATGAGGAGCTGGGAACAAAGACTAGATGAGATTGCAGGCCCTAAAGCCTAATACGAAGAGTGCTGTGGGATTTCTGCAGAGAAAGGCCTTCATTGTGAGCTTTACACCCTCAAACCTCAAGCCCACAGTGCCTGTGCAGGCCCAAGGCAGACTCCTGCCTCAGTATGGCTCTGCTGTTGATGGTAATGTTTGTGCTCATAGATCAAGTTGGAGAGAACAAGCCAAGTTGAAAACGGCAAGAGATGCAACAGGAGCAGTGGGGGACTTGACCACACAGCAGAAAGCACGCAGAGGTATCCTTATCCTTCCCTTACTGTCACAGCACCAGTGCAGTTCACAGTTGAGACTGAGATGGCTGCTGGGGCTGTTACCGAAGCACGCATTCAGCACACCTCCAGTGGCCTGGCATAAGATATAAGATGTGTCTTCCAAGCGGACAGGTAAATTCCTGTTTAAATGTTAGGTGTTCAGACCCCAGTGCCAAAACCCTACCAAACCAGTTCCCTAGCTGAACTGGTCACTTAGCACATCACAGGTTAGAGTTTGCTATGGGTATTCCAAAAGCTGAGAAGCTACAGGGTATTAAAAGGAGAGAATAACAGTTTTGCACACTGACTGACTGTAAGAAGTTTGCAATGTTCCCGTCTGTAATGTGCTAATGACATCTATTGGTTAGATACTAACCTTGGTGAAACAATCTATAAACAGGCCTACAGTATAAAATACGGCTGCACTAAATGGTCAAAACCAGTTTTGGCTTTGAGAACATACGAAAAAAATTATTTTCTTGTTGGCCCTCTACTGCATTAAATGAAAAAGGTGGCCTACAAAGCAGTAAAGGGGCTTAAGGTTACTCATTTTTTTTCACAGGGAAGCATGTAATACAGTGGAGTCTCCCACACCAAATGAATACGCCAGTAATGCAGGCCAGCAGAATGTATGCACAGACTGAGATGTATACCCAGTTCTCAGATTCTTTATTTTGTTTTATACATATTGACTTTGACTGCTGTACAGTGCCACTCTGATAACAGTGGTTTATACAGAACCCTTATCAAAAAGCAGCTTGATCATCTCGAAACACTTGATAGACTCAGCAGTGTGATATGATGTCAGACTTTTATTAACAACAAGCAATATTAGGCAATTTTGGTGATTCGCTGTGCTTTTGAGAGTTTACAATCTGATCATTTCAGTAAATTTTGACTGTGGAGTAAGTCTACTTAATTTGACCCCAAGTGAATCAATGAACCTAAGTCACTCCCCTTACTTAAGATCAGGACATGACATATGAAAGCCAAGTACAAGGCTCACATCACCAGCCAGGACAAGGCAAGCATGTCTGTAAAGATGGAGAGCAACTGTTTGAAAAACATGCACACACCAACTTAGAAAAGGAATTGAAATTAAATTATTTCATCTAATTGAAACCACAAAAGGAAATTTGAGCAACAGAATTCAATTACCCAAGCTGGAATTTAATCATGAGCTAAATTGAATGTACTACCTGCTACAAAAAAAAAAGACAAAAGTTATCCAAATTTGGGCAGACTTAAGTGAAATATAAAGGATAAGCTTGTAAACACAATAGGAACTACACTTTTGTTTTAATTTTGCTTAATTTGGGGGGGGGTTTCTTCCTTTTCAATTTTTTTTTTTTGTCTCTGTAGCAATGAAAAATGTGAATACGTATCACTGTAGCACATACCCAAGGCAACACAGAGGCTGCATCCTTGTCTCTGAAATGCAAGTGTTGCCCAACCATCCAATCCTGGCTCTTAATCTCCTGAGTGGCAGTGCTGGTGCTCCACCAGTGTTCGCCTCTGAGAACTGGAGGGTCCTCAGCTCTCCAGACAGGAAAAATGCTGCTATTCACACAGCAGAAATTCTTCAGCCTCTTTTGAAATGCAAGAGACAGGCCACAGGCCAAGGATATTTTCCTTCTGAGCAAACTAGAACAAGTCCTCTGACATGGACTCTCCTATCCAACACCTACCTAAAACTGTGCATTTATTACACTAGCTGCTCTCCTGAGCATTCACTGGAGACAACTAGACACTCCAGCATCTAGGGAAAATTAATCTGTGCCTAATACTTGGGCTATTGTTGTGTCTCATACCAGGCCTCAAGACTTAATGGAACAGTTGTGTGAAACATTCTGTTCCTTACAACTCTTAATGGATCATCTCACCTACCAGCCACAAATGAAACTTCTGCTAAATAGAATTAAGCCCAAACTGCCCATAGATGTATAAAAGTAGTTCTGAAGCCACAGAAATATTTGAGGAATTGCAAAAATTCTGCTGTGATGCCAAGGCCTTTCTGGTCATGGGTGAAGCTGAGAAGTTTGCTTGGCTAGTGGAGAATAGACATAAGCAAATCCTGCCTTTTACTGTGTCAGAGATGGAACATTTATGAAATCACATAATGATACGCCTCTGCGATATGTCAATCCAGCTATTCTCCATGGCCGAATATCTAACCCTTCACAGCCTCAGATTGCTCCTGTGACACCCCTTTCACTCAGAACTCCAGTGCTAATCAGTCTGCAAGCATATTGGTTTTGTAAATATTGTTTGGGCTTGTCCTATATTTTGAACACAGAAGGTACCTTCTGCATGCTGGGAGAGTGCAGTTCACAGCATGGACAAGAAATGCCAAATGTTCAATACACCTTCTTCCCAGGTACTCCTGAGATTATGCAGTTATCCATCCAGCTATAAAATAAACAGGGCAACTGCAATCTGTCCAGTTTAGGCAGCTCGTCCACAGCAGTCCGGAGCTGAGAAAGAAGAGATTTCTTCACAGCTTATGCTCAGAGTCAGATACAAGGGCTAAGGACTTGGACTACACAGGAGGCTAATAGGATAAATTACTTCTGTTCTTTAAAATCATGGGGCTGCAACCTCATCAGAATTGTGAGGAGCTGAAGCAGGTTACTTGTAATCATTGAGACTACCCAGCTCAGCACTGGGGCATAAAAGAGAGTCAAGTGGACATAGAAACTGTAGGTACATTTGTACATCCATACATGTACAGTACATACATACTTCTAAAGCCATTACCTTTTATCTCTCTGAAGTTTTTAATAACTATCATTCAAAAAATCTTTACTAAAGTACTATGTCCAAGGGCATTTCTAGTATCACATCAAGAGTAGCCATCCACAATCATTTAGCAAGCATTTGCTTACACTTTGTTGTAATTGGATAGTAGCTACTGCTTTCCATTATTACAAGCTTCTGTAGCTGCTGCCTTGTCTTGCAGTTACCAGTTGTATCTGGCTGGTTGCAGCTGCTTTCAGATATGACTGCGAAACAGCCAGCAAATGAGAAAACAGAAACAGTTTGCCGAAAGCTCCTGGAGGAAAGGGTTAGGTTTGTCCTGCTGTGGTGAGTCAGTATTCTGCCATCAGTAGCAGGCTGTGCAACAGGCACAGCTATTCCTGCTTTCACTCCTCTTGGAAACCACGTCACAAGTTTCATTTCCATCGACCCAAGTGAAGACTCTTTGAAGAAGAATCTTTTTGATTATTTTTCCTGCATTCTTTTCACTGGTATCCATTCTCTGGTATCCATTCTGAATACCAGAGACTGCCAGAGATCTGTTATTCAGTTTCTGCAAAGGACAGAACAGCCACCCACCCTCAGAATGGTGAAAGAAACACTGGCACCTGCAACCCAGAAGGTTTTCTTCTCCTGACATCTCCTTTCTCAATAGGGATGCAGGAAGACCAAGAACAGGGAATTGCATAGTTTCCCTACATGGCAAGTTGCTCTGCTCCAGCCCTCTCAGCACTTTTCTGCTACACAAAAGTGTACTTTCAACAGGCAAATGCTAGAGCAGGACCTGAAAAAAAAGAGCTCTTTCCTCCCTCCCTCTTGCTCCTTCCTACATTTTCTACAGCCCTGTGGTGGCCTTCAAGATGTGCTCAGTCCCTCTGCCATGGAGCCTGGCTCAGTGTTGCAGCAACTGCGCTACAATAAAAGATCTGCTGAGAATCACATAGTTGGGTGGTGCAGGTGCCCAAGCTCGATGAGCAGATGCCTCTGTGAGAGGAAAGGATGACAACAAAGGTGATACGAATATACACACATCCTTGAGGGCCTGAGGCAGAATTAATGATTTAGCTTGGTTCATCAGGTCAGCCATTCGGTTGGGGCAAAGAAAACTTAGACGCAAATTGTCTTACGGTGGAATCCATTACATCAATAACCTCAGCTTTAAGCACCTGTTGCCCCTGAAGGGAGCCACTGCAATGGTCTTTGTCTCAGCCTCACAGCATTCTGTGCCTGACACACTCAGTGCAGCTGAGAGAGGTTTGCTTATTATCAATGTTTACAGGCTCTGTCCTCTCACCATTGACCAGTTTTTTCTTTCTTTCGTATTGTGAAATCTGCTGCTTGTCACAGGGCATAATAAGTGCTGGAAGAGGAGCACCAGTGCAGAGCTGCTGGTTCTTACAGCTTTTTATCACAAGCTTCATACTATGTGATATTTTGTTTAAAGCACCAGTCCCTGTCAGCTAGCTGTTACAAAACAATATCAAAGGTTTAATTTTATTTCTTTTTCAATATGAAACAATTCTGTTGCTCTCAGAGTTGCAAAGAAAAGCCTGAAAATATGGCCCAGGGCTCAAGAACCAGACACACAAATAAAACTTCTCATTTATATTGTATTTCCATGTCATTTGTAAGATGTCCTCACCAACATTTCAAGACTGGCAACACCATAGTGTTTTCATCTGTGGCTGGGAAGCACAAAGGCCAGCTTTTCAATGAGATTATAGCCCTGGTGGTTTCTCAAGATCACATTCTGCATGACCCAAACACACTTATTAAATTACCCTAATTAAAAAAAGGCAAATATACTTTTTAAAAAATGTTTTAAAATGCAAATGCATGCTTGAAGAACCACATGGTTCTGAGAACATTACTGTCTCTGCTTTGCTGGTGACCCCAGAAGACCTTCATGCTGGCAGGGGGGAGCTTATTCTCAGTTTCACAAACAGACCTGTGATTTCTAGATGTGGGTCCTAACCATATTCTGTTTTCCAGCGTGTTCCTGTGTGACTTGGTCTAGGTGATCCTGCTGTGTCAGGGGGATTGGACTAGATGATCTTTCAAGGTCCCTTTCAATCCTTAATGATTCAATGATTCTATGACAGCCCCACATATGGAATTTGGCCCACAAATTTGTCTCAACCCCACTACAAGCATAGCAAGGCATGTTTGCATACACTACTGTGTGTCAGTAGCTTCTATAAGTCCCATTTCTAGAACCACATTGCAACCTTGACGTACAATGGAAATACAGTGGGTAACTGGGCCTGCATCTGGGTATGAGACCTGCTATTCTTCCATCTACTTTTATTCATTTGTAGCCTAGAAATTTATCACACTATCGTATTAGAGCATGCCAGTTCCTGTACCCACAGACACTTCAGTGTATCTTGCGTTCAGTTGATTTATATGGGTAGGTGTGCTTTTAGGTGTCACCTACTCAAATACCCATGGTAAATGATCTTTTGGAAAGTTCTCCATTCACATCTCAGGTCTCTTTTCTGAAAAATTCAGTAGAAAAGCAAGATGCACATCAAAGGACTACATCCCTCTTGCACCACAGACATCACCACTGGGTACTTCAGGGAGAGCACGGCAGCAAGTATTCCTGAAGAGATTAAGAGAGGTAGATAGCAATATTCCTTAGGTCTATGGCAGCTTCTGCAAGAATCATGGTTTCAAATTAGGCGAGAAAGATGCCTTGAAGGATCTTCTTCATGATGAGTACTCACATAGTGGAACACATCTGTTAAGGACAATAGGAAGACCTTTTACAAGTGCATCAATGGAAAACAGAGGGGTAGTAATAATCTCCACTCCTTACTGGATATGGAGGGAAATTTAATAACTAAAGATAAGGATACGGCAGAGGTACTTAATGCCTCCTTTGCCGCTATCTTCAACAACAGGGTAGACTGTCTTCAGCATGACTGGTTATCTAAACTGGCAGACAGGGACAGGGTGCAGAGTAGTTCCCCTGTTATCCAAGAGGTTCTGGTTAGAGACTTACTGATCCACTTGGATCATACATGGGACCGGATGGTATTCACCCCAAAGTGATGAGAGAGGAGCTGGCGGATAAGCTTGCTAAACCGCTCTCCATAATTTACCAGAAGTCGTGGATCACAGGGGAGGTCCCGGATGATCAGAAGTTGGCAAATGTGACCCCCATACACAAGAAAGGTCGGAAGGACGATCCAGGAAACTACAGACCTGTTAGCCTCACCTCAGTTCCAGGCAAAGTTATGGAACAGATAGTGTGAGAGCTATCATGCAACATCTGCGTGACGGCCATGAGATTAAGCCCAGTCAACAGGGATTTAGGAGGGGTAGGTCTTGCTTGACCAACCTGATCTCCTTTTATGATCAAGTAACTCGACTGGTTGATGAGAGGAAGGCTGTGGATGTGGTGTACCTGGATTTCAGTAATGATT
>VXBP01002564.1:0-45387 GCA_013400115.1 Rhinopomastus cyanomelas
GAGGGTGGTTAGGTGCTGGAATAGATTGCCCAGGAAGGGGGTGTCACCATCCCTGGAGGTGTTTAAGAAACGAGTGGACGTGGCGCTTAGGTACATGGTCTAGAGGTTAGATACTAGGAGAAAAGGTTGGACTCGATGACCCTGGAGGTCCTTTCCAGCCATGATGATTCTGTGATTCTGTGGTTAGGAGAAAAGGCCATGAAATAGCTCCTGATGAAAAGCTAAAACACTGAAGGTTGCAGGTGGAATGAAGAGCTTCTCAGGCAGGTTTTGGTGGTGGTTTGCAGGCAAATCCGCTGCATCGCATGTGTGTAATGGATTAACTCTGGCGAGGTGCAGTGTTAACGTCCTGCAATCTCCTAACTAGGTCTATCTGCACCTGTCTTTGTGGGCTGCTTGTGACTGAATCTTCCAGTCATGTTGGGACCTCAAACAGATGAGGAAGGGAAATGAAAATAAAGGAGCTCGAAGGGAAAAAGAAAAAAAGAGCCAGTTTTAAATGTTTTTAATTGTTTTCCTTTGAGCTGAGAAATCCGAAAGCTTCCAAGTGACTTTGCCTAGTCCTAAAAACAGATCCTGATTGCAACTGACAGTGCAGTGTCTCTCTTCACTACATTTCTTGAGCCAAATTACAAACCCTAGAGTTTTCTTTCATATTTTTTTCTCCTTTTGAGCAGACTTCCACAGCTCCCACCCTGCTGAGCTCTGCTGACTGGGCAGCTGCAACCTTTAGCTGCTGCTACAGTGCAGAAAGATGCAGGAACCAGCAGAAGGAGCTCCAAGGCTGGTCATTGGGGTAGAGCCGCTTCCCTAACGCCTGGGAAAGGCTGTTGGATCTGGGAGTCCTGACTCACCTATCCACCCCTTCCCTTTGTGCTTTGAATTCCCATCACCAACCGTCCCCAACTATGCGTTGGAGCTCTGCTCCTGTTTTTTCCCTTTGAATTGGCCTTGCACCAAACATTGCAAAAATGAATCCCACAAGGCATAATTTTGCACAATGATCCCCGAGTTCTGATGAGGGAGCAGAACAGGAAAATCCAAACCTGTCAGAGTTTTTCCTTAGAATTGCTCTTTCTGACCAACTGAGGAGGAGGTGTGGATCTGGTGAATCTTCCTCCCCACCCCTGCCCCCAGCTCCTGTATCACAGAATCACAGAACATTAGGGATTAGAAGGGACCTTGAAGGATCATCCAGTCCAGTTCCACTGCCAGAGCAGGACCACCTAGATCCAGTCGCATAGGAACATATCCAGGCGGGTTTGAAATGTCTTCAGAGAAGGAGGCTCCGCAACCCCCCTGGGCAGCCCCTTTCAGTGCTCTGTCACCCTCACAGGGAAGAAGTTCCTCCTGATATTGATGTGGAACCTCCTCTGTTCCCAGCTCACACCCATTGCCCCTTGTCCTGTTGTTGGGTACCCCTGAGCAGAGCCTGGGTCCATCCTCCTGACACCCACCCTTCACAAATTGATCAACATTCATGGGGTCACCCCTCAGTCTCCTTTCTTCCAAAATAAAACCCCAAAAGCCATTTTGGGGGGCACCTCAAGCTCTTGCAAAGTGCTGAAACCACAAGAAGCTGAGTTCTTGTAGGATTATCAGCCCGACTTGCCAGAGCACAGATGTTTTTCTTTGCATGCCCCCACTCCCACAGTAGCAATGCATGAGAGCCACAGCTCCCATCCTTGGGAAATGATAAATGGGACAAGTGGGATGAATCCACAGACCTTGGGCTGCTCGTCAGTGTAGAACCAGCCAGGAGCTTGGAAGTTCCTCCAGCTTAGATGTTAATGCAAAGTGCATGGACCCTCAAGCAGGGCCATGCGTATGGCTTTGAGAACAGGGGGCTGAGCTTCTGAGGGCTGTGGCTGCGGGTGCATGGGCATGTTTCACACGGGGGTTGACTGTTTTCAGGCATTTGGACCCCAAGAAGGTTATTTTGAGTAAGAATTGAATGGGTTTTACTAGTGATCTGGCCATGGGAGTCTGCCCATTTCGCTTGTGGAGAAGACAGACTCTGGATTACATTCTTTGTGGTGTAATGACATCAGTGACAGTGGACTTGAGCCAGACTGTCCTTCCTCTGCTTCTGCAGCCTTCCAGGCGCTGACCCAGCACATTTCTGTGCCGTGATTAAAATGCATTAGTTCACCCTCCACCAATGGGTTTGAAGACAGTGATGGACTCAGCCCAGCTCAGCGTGGCAGGCTGGATGCAGCCCAAGGCTGGCTGCTTCTCCACAGGGAGGGTTTGAGGGCTTCCAAAGCTGGAAACAACTGCTGTGGGTCCCTTAGCAGCAGATGTACCTTCACAGCTCCTTGTGTTGTGGAACATCTTGGTGGCCCTGCTTGCCTTTGAAGTAATTCCTAGTGCTTTGGGTTAGTCAAAGATCCAAACCACTTACCAGACACAAGAAGATTTATCTCCTTATTCCAGCCATGTCAGAAACTTTTACTGGACCCTAACCTTCCCACAGATCCTCAAACACCTCATCAGTCTCTGCTGGAAAGAGTGGCCAAGGCACTAAGGTCTGGTGGCCTCCAGGAGGATGGTTACACCATTGTAAGATGTTCAGGGCTAGTGTTTGCCCTCCACAGCAGACTCTGCAGTTGCCCACAGGTTCATCTGCCCTCCAGCAGGACAGTGGTTGATAGAAGAAGGGGTGGAAGAGATGGGGCAGAGATGAGCTCAAGCCCATGCTCATTCCTTATGGGACCTCATTAGCTTAAGTCACCTGGTGTGGTAAATTCAAACTGACAACTTGGACCCACAAGGATGGGACAGAAGTTGTCCCAGGTACTCTAGAACTGAACCAGTCTAGGTGTGACCCCAGGACAGGAGGGAGGGCTTCGGGGCTTTCTGTTCAAAAGAGGAGCTTGAGAAAGACAGAGTGGAAAACTTGTCAAAGAGTAGCTGTAGTCCAGCAGATACCAACAGAACAGCTCTAGGTTGTTCTCCTCAGATAGGTTGAGAATATTAACTGCAATGAAGTCGTTAAGGAGTTAGTAAGTAAGAGTGGCTTTTGTCCACCATAAGGTTCCTCCCTACAGTGGACAAAGGGCTCCAGGACTTGATGGCATTTGCTGTAAAGAAGGAGGAATCAGACAGAGTCAAGGTGGTCTCTCCATCTGGTCTGAACCTTCTCAAGATTGTAACAACCCCACCTGGTAAATCCTATAGCACGGGGAAGCAAAGTTCTCCTCTTCCTTCACTCCAGACTAAACCCTTTAGCTTTGTATCTAAGAGAGCTCCTCAGCCAGAAGGCAGCAGCGTGTCTGAGTTGTCCACTGAGCTCCGTGAGTTGCACTCTGTGAGGCTTTTCCCTCTGTCTGTGAGTCCCCCGCTGTATGCAGCCTTCCTGTGCCTGTCTGGCCGGCCAGCGCCGTCCCACCCTGCAACGCATGTGTCTGTGTGTGGGCAGGGTCCGCTAACTGAATGCAGAGTCGCAATTTCTCTTGACACGCCTGGGTGCTAATCACCGTATTTTGCCTTCTCTAGCACCTTCCCAGCCGAGGATCTCAAAAGTGTTTTACAAACATTAATTAATTTAGCTTCATGAGGTAGGTGGGTGCTGCCATCCCGCTTTCCAGATGAGGACACTGATCTACTTGGGTAGAGTCGCCTCGCTTCTGCGGTTAAAACCAGGGCGGGCAATGGCCTCGAGGTGGCCCTGGTGAAGCTGCTGCCCATCGCGGTCCTCCCCGCAGAAGGACGAGGAGCTCTGCTTGCAGCAGCGGGGATCCAGAGATGGCCAGAGCTTACAGCCACCTGCTTCAGAGCCCTGCTTCTCTCTCCTTCCTGTCCTTCACTGGAGTTGTGGTTTCCAGCCCATCACGCTACCCCTAAAGCTTCACGAGGGGTTGTCCCCAGTGGTGTTTTGGGGAAGGAACTGCAGAAGTAGCTTTGTTCCTGGTCCCCGCAGCCTGCACTTTGGTGCTGACCTGCCTCCCTTCAGCTCCACTTCCATCCACCCAGAGCTGTCCTTCCAACACCATCCTTGACCGCAGCTTGTGTAGGTCCCAGCTTGCTGAAGGTGCCCCTTTCCATGAGAAGGTTGTAGGGGCTTGCCCTGCCCTGTTCCTGCACGGGAGCTGCCACTCACCATTGTGTGAATTAGAATCTAGAACCTGAAGGGTGGCCTGGCTGGTCTGTCCATTGCTACCAGTTTGGATTGAGCAGAATCAGCCTTTTCTGTGTTGAGTGCAGCCATTTTGGGCTGGAACCAGACTGGTAAAGTTAAACCCTATGGAAAAGTCCTACAAACCTCCATAAAGCAAATGAGGAATCACCTTTGGTAGAGGCAGAGTAGGTTCCCTGCGGCAAAGTGCTTCCTTCAACTCCACTCCGTTCCGCCACAGGAACCGGTGCTGGGTGGGCCCTGGCGGTCCTGCTGCTCAGGGCTGGTCACCGGGGCATGTTGGGGCAAAACTGTAGCTGGGTGGGCGGGTGAAGGTGACCTCAGAAGTGGTGCCCTGAGTGGGCTGAGTGCCTGCTTTGTCTGCCTTCATTGGACTACATCGACCTTTGTGCCTCAATAGATCCCCCAGGACTTTTCCATGAGGGCAGGCGAAACCCAACCAGTGCAGAAGTCACGGAGCTTCTCCATGCCTTCAACCGACTTGTGGTCTAGCGCAGGGCCCCTCTGCACTGCAGGCACAAGCAACGGGTGCAGGCAGAGGCGGCGGCGCGCCGTAGAGTTGCCGTCTCTAGCACGCCTCCCTGGTCATTAAGCGCTAAGAAGCGATAGCATGACGAAGAAAAGAGACTACTGACCCGATTGCTCTTTGACTGACATGTTTCTTTTTCCCCCCAATCATCGATGCAGGTGTGAGCTACTCCAAGTCGGTTCCTCCAGCCTACCCACCACCCCAGGATCCATTAAATCAGGGACAATACATGGTGACAGATGGCATATCCCAGGCCCAGGTCTTCGAGTTCACCGAACCCAGACGCAGCCAGGCACCGTTCTGGCAAAACTTCAGCAGGTTAACACCATTCAAAAAATAATATTCTAGAGAGAGAGAGAGATGGAGAATTTTAACTTAAAAGAACAAAAAAAAAAAAGGAAAAAAACCTACAAAAACAAAAAAACTTTAAAAAAATAAAAAGAAAAGAAAATTATATTTATAGATGGACCTTTTTTCGGAGAAGCACTGTTGCAACTACAGCTATATACATATATCTGTATAGACTCACTTATGCAGAGGCATTTTGAGAGCCCTCCTGTATATACATATATGTATATAGAGAGAAGGACCAAAAACGTTCGCTGTCGTTGTTTTTGGGAAGCAGTCTGCTACTAGATCCTAGGAAGCACTGATGATTTCTCACCATGTGACCTGTTTGTTTTGTTATTCCATCGGTCTCGGACATTGTTGGTTGTTGTTTAGTTACCTGTTTGCTTTGGGTTTGGTTTTTATGTTGTGGTTTGTCGCTCTGTTGATTTGGTTTGGGTTTGGTTGTTGTTTAGGTTTGGTTGTTGTTTGGGGAGAGGGTTTTTTTTGTTTGGTTTGGTTTTCCATTGTTTGCTTTTTTGTTTGATTGTTTTTTTCGTGACCTTCTCCATGTTCATCCCAAGTCATCACTGGCATCCCAGAACGCTTTTTTCGCTTGTGTTGATTTTGTCATGGCAGTTTCCTCACAGACTGTCGGTGTACATTTTATTTGGTTTTATTTATGGGGAGGGTGGGCGGGGTGTCATTTGTTGGGGTTTCTTTTTGGTTTGGAGTGCTGGGAGCAATCTGCTCCCTCTCCCTCCCTCTCTGTCCCATCCTTGGCTGTTCTTTCCTGTGGAGTTGCCACCTCAGCGAGGAGCATCGTCCGTTTCCCGTGCCCGTCCCGCATCCTCTGGTGTGCCTCGTGCCTGTCTGGATGTGCTCCCCGTGCTCCCTGCTCTGCTGCGCAGTATTTCTCTGGCTTTACCTGTTTTGTTGGGGGCAGGTGAGAAGAAGCAGAAAAGGGGTGTCAGTGCCATAGGAAGTGAGAGATGGGGTTTGTCCTCAGTTGATTTATTTATTTGCTTTTTTCCCTTCTTTTTCTCAATTCCGTGTGATTTGTTCACACTTGGAGTAAAGACTGAGAAAAGAACCACCAGGGGCTTTTTCACTTCTTTTGCCTTTAGTTTCTTTCCTTGGGGTTACTGATCTTTGGTTTCTTTTCTTTTGAAGCTGAGCCCCTGACTCTGAAAAGGCCCCTCCTATCTTTGCATTTCCACGCAAAGATAAAAGCTTTGAACCCCCTACGGCTTCATGCCCTCCATCCCACCGCCCAAGGAAACCTGGCGATTGGGCCCCACCGAACAGCCAGTTTCCTTTCTTCAGGAACTAAGGTCCCATCCTGTTGGCCACACTCCTGCTCTCACAGGCCAGTTAATGACCTACTAATTGCCATTTACAGCAGCAGACAGCTCCCCGGAGTGAGCACAGTGCCTGGTCCTTGCTCCACCTAGGGCTCTGCCCTTGAGGCAAGCAGGAGAAGCCCGTAGTGACCCACTCGGATGGTTGCCTGAGCCACTGGAAGTTAATTCCCCAGCGTTTCATGTGCCTAGAGAGGCTGAGAAAGGCTTTTGAGGAAGGACATGGATGTGCCCTGGCAGGTTTAGCCCTACGACTGGGGGTGACATGAGCTGACCTGACCCAGGCTGGGTGGCACTGCCTGGACTCTCCAGGGCTCTTTCTCTCTCTTTTTCTCCCTCTGGAGATTCACAGCTCTGGTTTCACCTCCTATGATTTCAGCCTTAAGTTTTGCAAGCGCAAAGGGCCGATGGTTTGCCTTGTAAAACAAATCATTGTGCACTAGGATGATTTTTAATCATCCCTCCCCCACCCAACTTGAACCAGCTTAGGCCCTAAAAGCTTTGCAGAGCTCTTCTGTGAGCTCCTTTGAAAACGCAGAGTGATTGATCACAGAGTTCATAATTTTCTTTACAACCTTGGGCACCCCATAAGCACCCCAGGCCCACCAGCATGGACATACCTCTGGGGTTTTTTTTTCCTCTCCAAACAAATAGAAGTCTCTGGGAAGAGCAGAGTGGGTTTTCAGTCTTTCCCTGGAGCCCCTTTCACTTTGGGGCACGTTACAAGGCAGCAGCTCTCATTTTTCTGTAAGAGCTAAAATCATCTCAGTGCTTTTAATACCTTAGAAACAATCGCTAAACAGCAGAGCCAGATGAAGTGGTTGGGAGAGGCTGAGCGTGACCCCCAGCTCTGTGACAGGCAGCAGTGAAACACCGGGAAGCCCAAGAAGGCAACCACCCAGTTTTCCCTCAGGAATTCTTTTTACCCACTTTTGTATCTTTGCCTTTTGATGGTCAGATTTGAAAGACGACCAAGTAGCAAACGTTGGTGCGGGGGGGAACAAAATGGGAACGGGATGGGTTCTCAGAAGCTAAAGGGAAATGTTTTGCTGTTTCGGAATGGCTGGAGAGATGCAGAGAGAGCGAGAGAGAGAGAAAGAGAGAGAGAGAGATAACGAACCATTGTCAACATAATGAAAATTTCACATATTCCTTTGCCTTTTTAATTGCTTAGGGGAACAAACAAAGAGTAACGAGTACTTTAGCTAAGCCTGTTCATTTACTGTTTTGTGCCTCAGAGAGTGAGACTGAGACCTCCCTAATTTTTATGAGAAGATGCTTCCTAACTATTCAGCACTAGGAACAAAAAGAGAACCGCCACCGCCACACCATTATTTGCATCATAAATCAAGACTCGCTTGATTCTGGCAAGGCCACTTGTTGGACTCACAGCTTCTTTCTTAGGAAACAAAGGAAGGCCAACCCACACTAGCGTTGCTGGTGCTTGCCGGAGCCGGGCGGCAGGCAGAGCACACATGGGCATTTGTGCCGGAGGGAAGAGAGACAGAGAGATTTGGGCCTGGCTCTCGGGAGGCAGTGGCCTTCAAGAAAGCTCTTCCCCTCCATAAATTGCCAAGGTGCTGCAAGAGATGAAGCACTGTCAGGAAGAAGAAGCAGCCCCTGGTCTCCCAGTTGCCCTCCCTGTGGGGCTGGGCTGTGTCTGAGGCTGGACGCGCTGGGCACAGTCAGATTTCGTTGTGGGGGGGGTGTTGATTTTTGACTGAGCATCTGACACACAGACTTTGCAGTCCAAAGCCAGACAGAAGGAACCTACTGTGACCATTCCATGGGCAGAAACGAGAGAGAGTTGTAATGAACCAACCCGTTTACGGTGTTTCTCTGGCTGAATCTCTATATATACCAACAAAAATATATATAACCTCCCCATCCAGTTCCCTAGGTAAATGACGTGCATCACCCCCTCGACCTAGAAACTACACCAGAGGATCTAAATTCAAGCCTCTCGCCTCCCCTACCCTCTCCAAAATGGTCAAACGATACCCAGCCTAGGTGCATCTATCAGTCTGTAAATAGAAAATACTACATAGAAAAATATATTTGAAACCTGTTTCAGTTCCCGGGCGGCCCCCCGTCTGTCCGTCCGTCCGTTGCAATGTTCTTGGTAGTAACACTGTGGTGCTTTGGGTTTCTGGTTTTGTTCTCTTTATGCTCTGTCATCTTCTCATCGCAGCCACATTTCAGGGACCATGTATATTTAGTAGCTATTGTACATTCTGCATGGCATCACCGAGCTCATTTTTTTCCTTAAGAGGAATAAAACAGACAAACAAACAAAAAACAACAAAAGAGGCTTTTAGGAGTTTTAAAGGCGCTATGATGACAGGGAACTTGAGCAGAGAATTCACAAACTAAAGGAAATCACAAACAATAAATAAACCCACCCAAAAAAAAAAAACAAAACCCCAAACAAAACCAAGGGGAAAAAATCTACAGAAAAAACTCCACAGGAAAAAAAAACCACTCCACCAAAAAAAATTCACAGAAAAAAAAAATCCACAAAAGTCCACAGAAAAAACTCCACCAAAAAAACCCCACAGAAAAAAAATCAACAAAAAATCCACAGGAAAAAACCCTATCAAAAAAATCCACAAAAAAAAATCCGGAAAAACCAAAACCACAGGAAAAAATAAAAAAGAGGTTTTTAAAAAAGTCTAGTTTGAAGCCAAATAACTGATATTTTAGTGCTTTTGGGGTTTTAACAGTAAGAGCAACAACAAAAACAAAAACACAAAGAAGAGAAACCGAGAGGGTTTTGGTAATGCAGCTGATCTGCACTTGCCAGTTTGATGATTTTTTGTTTATATATTGGACTGTTTGACCCTGTCAAACAAAGTTGTCAAAGTTGTGTGTTCTAAAACCAGAGGAAAAAAAAAAGAAAAAAAAGAGGAAAAAAAAAGTGTTAAAAAAAATGACAAAAAAGTGTTTAAAGAAAAAAAACATGGAAAAAAAAAGGTGTTGTAAAGACACTGAGCCTTATGAAAATATTTATGGAATTAAATAAAAAGAAGTGAAAAGGCATCTCAAAGCATTTTTAAATCATTTCCCTCGGAGCGGTCGCACTCCTTTCCCAAAGGCTGAATGGGAGGCGCTGCCGTGGGGCCAGCAAAAACAACAAGGAATAGGTTTGGTCTGGAAATCCACCCCCATCCCACCCCAACCCCTTTTGCTTCGTGTTCTCCATCTGAACCCAAGTGAAACGATGAACAGCAGCTGGGCTTCGGTGCTCACAAACCACCGGCTGGCTCAGAGTGGAGCTCGAATCAAGGCCGCTGTGAAAACCTGGGTTTCAGATGCTTTTCATGGAAGATCTCTGCTTAGCTGCCCCCAGACACCCCAAGACCTGAAGACAGATGAACTCTCCAAGCACGAAGCCTTTGGGAGCACCGTAAGCAGCGCTGCGGAGCAGGGGGTGGGATTTGAGGGAGATGAGTAGCATCCTACCTTGGTTTGGTGTGGAAGGAGCAGGTGCCCACAGGGAGGAGCTATAGGGTTTTTTACCCCCAAAGTCCAAGTGTTTCCAGCTGAAAGCCAGTGGCCTTTTGCAGGTAAAAGATGGCTGGGTCATGGTTTGCTTAGGTAGCCCAATATTTGGTTCTAACCGGGGTTGTGGCACCACAGCATCCAGCAAGCCGGTAGTGGTGGCTGAGCAGGAACGCCCCAGGCACACATACCAAGTTGCTGGGAATACTGGTGGTGGCTGAAGAGGACATTTGCAGTGATGACTCTGACTTTCTGCTTTTCTGTGCCTGTCTGGGTGAGCAATGGTCAGGCTGACCGTGGCTTCAGCCCATGTGTATTAGGGCACCAGCCAAGGGAACCAAAATACGAGGGAACAAAAAAGAAACACAAGGGAATAGAGAAAAATTACAAGGACATCATTAAAAAAAGGTACAAGGGAATTAAAAGAAAGCAACCCTCAAGCAGCTCTGCTGTGGCAAGGAGAGGGCAAAACTGCAGCATGAAGGCTACTGCGCGGCCAGAACTGGGGCAGCTTGAGGAGCAGCTTCACACAGAGCTCGACCATCACAGCTTCACATCCGCCTCCTGCTTCAGCAATGCCCCAAGCCAAGCTTTCTCCTCTCGCTTACGTTGTTGCTTGCACTGAAGAGGATGTTGGTGCCGTGCTGGGGCTCAGCCATGCAGATGCCCCTGTTCCTCGTCAGTTGCGGGGGACTGGCGCAGCGCCAGTTCCAGAGAGCTGTGGGGCAGACCCCAAACCTCAGTTATGTATAAAACCTTCCTTTGACAGTCACCCCCCTCACCCACCCTCCACACCAGCCTGGGCAGGCCAGCAGGTGTTTGCTAAAGGTTTGCTCTCCCTATGGGAGTTGTGGGAAGGGATGGGGTGTCTGGGAGGGGCATGAGCTGTGTGCGTTGCATGAGATGTTGAATGGAGTGAGTAAAGCCCTGACAAGGACGGAATGGGGAGAAGCCCAGTCACCCAGCTGGGAGCAAGAGCATCACCAAGGCTTACTGGGACCAACCACTGATCTCCATGCCCTGCCACATGCTCCCAGCTTGCTGTGCTGGCCATGACTACTGCAGCCTGTGGTAATAATGGACTATTGTATTTAATTTCGCCACAATACTCATTGTTCTTAGATTTCTCCAGCCACCCAGTGCTCCTCTGGACGTTGATTACATGAAACAGAAACCAAAACCAAAGAAACCCAGTCGAAAATGGGATGCGAGGTTCTTTGGGCTAGAACAGCCCAACCCAACCACCCAAGATGGACAGACAGACGTGGTCAGCTGAGCTCTGAGCCCTCCATTCAGAACATCTCTGCCCACCGTGTCCTGTTGGGCACCTAAACCTTTTCTCATGTTGATGTCAAAGTGTAGGGTTAGGTCCTCAGACTGAACAATGAGTGGTAGGGAAAGGGCTGAAAACAGGCTTTGCGTTGGCTCTGTGGGGTAGGAGGGTCCCTCATGCTCCTTCACCTGCTTGTGGAAATTTGGGGCTGGGACACATCGAGCTGGGAGCTGTAGTGGACCGGGTAGAGCTTTTAGGGTGTCACATGGGTGCCATGACAGGGCCTCTGTATTGACTGACTCCACATCAGAGACATCTCTGTGGTACCCCTGTGTGGGTTTATAGCCCAGCTTTGGCTTTTTAAGGCATCAGTCTCAGCCCTGAGTGCCGCTGTGGGATTACAGATCCCAATCCCCCAACAAGCCATACATTTTCACGTTACTCCTTAGCTAAGCAGCAGCACTGGGTTCTGCACTAAGTCCAGCAGTGGCTCAGCAACACCCAGAGCCTGTAACACACCAGCTGCACTGGGGTTGGAAAGAGCAAATGGGAGTAGTGTGTTGTGAGGCACTTCCAAGAGCATTTCTAAGCCCCAACCCAATCCTTTGCTGCTAAAGACTGGGACCTTTACCCACAAGCCCTACAGCTGCTGGTACTAATGGTAAAATTGTGTTGATTTGGCTAACTCTCTCCCTCTTTGCTGTGGGAAAGAGAGACTTTAATTTCATAAAGAGATACTGATATTTTTTAAATGCTTTTCATGTTCACAACTTTGTTTTTCCTAGCTCAAACCAGACCAAAAAAACCCCACCCTAGTGTGTCCTGGTGAAGACGTACACCTTCTTCTCATTGCAGGGCCACAGTCAGTTGTGCCCTCTAGGGGTTTGTTTTTCTACACAATAAACCATGGTACTGACTTGGCTTCTTAAAGATTCCTCTGAGAATTAGGTGTTCTATTTGTGAGGTAACTATTTTATCTGTATTTTATGGAAGCGCCGAGAATTCCAGTTGGATCTTCCTGGCTGACCCTACAATAGAATCATAGAATCATTCAAGTTGGAAAAGGCCCTTGAGATAATCAAGTCCAACAATCAACCCCACCCTACATGTTCACACCACATCTAAGCGACTTTTAAACTCTTCCAGGTATGGGGACTCAACCCCACCCTGGGCAGCCCATTCCAGTGCCTGACCACTCTCTCCAGGAAGAATTTCTTCCTGATGTCCAGTCTAACCCTCCCCTGTTGGAGCTTGAAGCCCTTCCCTCTGGTTCTGTCACTAATGACCTGTGAGAAGAGACCAGCCCAAACATCTCTCCAGTGTCCTTTCAGATAGTAGTAGAGCACGATGAGGTCTCCCCTCAGCCTCCTTGTTTTCAAACTGAACAGCCCCAAAACACTTCCAGTTTTAGTCTCTTTTTTTTTTTTTAACATCCTGAGAAGCAGTAAGAGGAGATGTTGGAGTATATTGCTTCTTTTTTATCTCACTGTGGAGCTTTTACTTCTGAAGAAGTTTGGAGGATGTGGCCCATGTGCCTTCATGCTTCCACGGGTTCCTAGGAAATCAGCCAGTAGGTGGACCTTGCCCAGGGCAGCATTTGCTCTGGTTGGTGATGGTAGACACACATCAGGGCCCCTGGACAACAACCACACAGGAGGATTTTTCTTTGGAACTGTGTGACGGGTTAAAAGCAAAACTAACCCCAAACACATCCTGTAAGTAGCAACAACCCCAGTGACCTACCACAGGTTTATTAGAGGAGTAAGTGATCCAAGGATTTAGGACTGGGCTGACGCAGACTGGAAATGCTCGGAAATAGTTTAGCGCACTCACTTCAGAGGAAGTCCCTGGGTGTCCCTAAAACCCTGAAGTGATTTTTAAGGCACAAACACCAAACTGATGCCGTCTAACCCAGATACTTGAATGGTAAAGGGGCTGGAAGATAAGCCCTATGAGGAGAGGCTGAGGGAGCTGGGTTTGTTCAGCCTGGAAAAGAGGAGGCTCGGGGTGACCTTATCACTGTCTGTAACTATCTAAAGGGTGGTTGTAGTCAAACGGGGGTTGGTCTTTTCTCCCTGGCCACTGGAGGCAGGACACAAGGTCATAGTCTTAAGCTCCATCAGGGGAGGTTTAGACTTGACATTAGGAAAAGATTTTTCACTGAAAGAGTGATCCGGTTTTGGAATGGGCTGCCCACAGAGGTGGTTGAGTCACTGTCCCTGGAGGTATTCAAGGTTAGGCTGGATGAGGTGCCAAGTGGCATGTTAGGTTTACTTGGTTTATTTGGATTTAGGTTGGACTGGATGATCTTTAAGGTCTTTTCCAATCTTATCATAACTGTGATACTGTGATATTTGATGACTTCAGCCCCATTAGCCACCTCTGTGCAGCCCAGGGGCTTTGAGTTGCAGGTATTTTAGTACATTTCAAAGTGAAATTGCTTTGCTCTTTATTTCTTGGTTAGGAGCCCAGCTCTTCTGTGTTGGTGGCCACGGCCAGCTGTTAGGCCTCTTACGCACAGAAGCCTGTGGTGCCTATCACATGGGTGGGTGCTGCTTGTCTGCACAAGGTGGGTCAGGATTGGGGACGGTTATTCCCGCATCCTACCAAGGGTTGCTGTGACCACGTTGCCAGCTGCCTTAATGGAGCCCTTATCCTACAGGCTGGTTGTTTGAGGGAATATGTGACCAACGCACTGATTTCCTCAAAGTTTCACTCCCCCACAGATACAGGGCAGCAAGAGAGGAGTCCCTGGCCAGCCGTGCTGCTGCGGTGGTTTCACGCAATACAAAGGAAATCCAGAGTCTTTGGAGCAGCAAAAGAAAATAGGAGCAAATACAATAAATACCTGTAGCTGTGGCGAGAGTGAAGATGGGTGCTGTGGGCTCTGGTTCTGCTCCCAGGGTCACTTGTGCCTGGTCTCCCTGCAAAACATCACCTTTGGTCCTGCTGAGTTGCCTCCCAATGGCATCTGCTGGTTGCTGGTGACTGCAGAGGTGATGCTAAGGGGCTTTTGACATGAAAGGTACGTATCCTGTCCACGGTGCTCGCAGCCTGATCAGCAGGGGCAGAAAGAAATGAATGGAGAGAAGCAAGAAGGGCCTGTGTGAGAAGAGCCAGGGCTGAATGATGGCACGCGGCCACGGGGGAGGTGAACCTGCAGCCAAACTTCTTGAGGACGTGTCCCGCTGGTGTTGCTGCTGCTGCTAACACAGTGCCACCAGCCTCATTTTTAGTGTTTGGATGTACCATTAAACATGATTGGTTTCATTGTCTGATTGCAGCTGAGTGATGTCAGCCTCACATCGCATTTAGTGCTGCGCAGAGAACTCCATTGGTGACATCTCCAGCCAAGGAGAAGTTGGTTGGGGTGGGAGGGTATGATGGGGTTATGCTGGAGCAGGTGGTAGTGGCCCCTACCTGGCAAACAGGCAGTTGTGTTCTCCCATCCACTTCTTCCACCTTGAGTGTGCTGCTCCTACTGATTTACTGACATGTGGGAAATGGAACTGTAGGATATTTGAAGAGCAGAGACTGCTCTTCAAATATTTCTGGTGAGAAAGAAATTAGAGCACCTACTGCCACAAAAACCCACATTCATCTTTGTAAGGTTTTGAGTGGGAGACTAGAAGTGGGGACACGCACTAATGGGGGTGTTTGACAGGGAATAGCAGGTCCCAAAACATCCCTGAGATAACAACCCTGAATCACACAGAATCACAGACCATTAGGGATTGGAAGGGACCTGGAAAGATCATCTAGTCCAATCTCCCCACCACAGCAGGATCCCATAGATCAAGTCGCGCAGGAACATGGCAAGGTGATGCTGTCATCATTTATACCTGCGCCAAACAAGCGTGAACTCGTTGTACCAGTGGGTCCCACTCACGTGGACCTGCTACCACGACAACCCCAACCAGGTGTGCAAAAGAAAACCTGTGCCGGATTCTCTGTGTGCCAATGGGAACAGATGGTTTCAATAAAAAACCGTGTCGCTGCGGTGGTTCTATCCAAACATTGCGGCAGAGACCTTTCAAGTGAAACTAAGCATGAAAAAAATAAGATCAAATAAAATAAGCAGCTAGCAAAGCCGATCGCAGTTACTGCCCCGTCCGCTGTACCAGAGCAAACAGCAGGCAGATTGCAGGGGCAGTGGGCTGTGAAAAGGCTTGAGCAAACGCAGCCAGTATTAATGATACAGCAACGCTTCTCTGAGTAAAATATATTGATTTTTCTTCTTTTTTTTTAAAAAAAATTGGTCCTCTTGACTTAGGGCTTCTGAAGAGGCATCGCTGGTATTTGGCTCCGGAGAGTAAAGGTTGGTGCTGGAGCTGATGACTGATCAAAGTGGGAGAGTGAGGTAGTGGAACTAGGGGCATCACTTGGGGCATGGCAGTGTCAGGAATTTGAAATGCACAGAGTGGTCATGGGCTCAGAATATGATCACAGCCTCCTCCTTGGTGGCCCCGTGGCCAGCCTGTCCCTTGGCTAGCCAGCTTGCTGCTTCCTGGCCTCGCAGCCTGGCTTGATGCCAGAAGCCACATTCCCCATCTGCTTTCCTGGTTTACTGCCTTGTTCTAGAGCCCATCCACCTGCTACCCTCAGAACAGTCTAGCTGAACCCCATGGTGCATCTTTCACCCCACAAGAGGCTATGGGGAAAGGCTGGAGCAGCCAACCCAACAAGGGTCCTTCTGGGTGGCTTTAGACTTAGAGAGCAATGTATTTAGTCTCTTTTTAGTGTCTTCCTTTCTTTTCTTCCCCCTCTCTTGGTCTTTGTCTTCTCTTCTCTGCTTTTTTTACTCCCTTCTGTACTGAAATTGTTGCCTGCTCACTTCCCAGACACGTCTTGCTGGTACAGCTTGCTCAGGACATGTAGACTTCGTCCATCTCCCTTGTTTCCCTGCTCTAACCAGTTGCGAATCCTTAATCAGTGAAGTGATTCACGAACTCCTCCGCTTTCTACTTGTGCCCGGCAACATGTGCAGCAGTTCACTGGCAAAAAATGTTCGTCTTGCTCATTCTCTGGCAGCCCGATGCCTTTATGGAAATGAGGGCCAGCTCAGTTGTGACGAGGCTGTCACTGTAACGTTAGTGACTGGCCATTGGCTCTGCGATGCTGTAGCTGCTGAAACCAAGCCATGAGCAAAGCAGTGAGACAGCAGCAGGTCTGCCAGGGACATCAGTTCCTGTTATTCATGTAATGGTGCCCAGGAGCTCCAGCACAGACTGGGACAGAGCTATGCATGGGGCACCATGCCCTGGTCATTTTAGTCATGAGACAAACCAGTGCACCAAGGGGTGAGGGGAGTCCTGACACTGCCTGGTACAGACAGCTGATTAGTCCATCTCTTATTCCTCTCCCATATCACAGAATCTCTTTGGGTGGAAGAGACATAGAAGATCATCAAGTCCAATCTTCAAACCAGCACTACATATCATAGGATCATAGGATCATAGGATGTTAGGGGTTGGAAGGGACCCAAGAGATCATCGAGTCCAACCCCCCTGCCGGAGCAGGACAAAACTATCTAACACAGATCACAGAGGAACGCATCTCCTCATCTTCCCTAGGGCAGAAGCTGTTGAGGTTGCATCTGAAGCCTGGGCTAACCGGAGTTATTTGGGTCACGTGGTTTGATTCCAGTGCAAACAAGAAGGCAATAAAGGGCATAATTAAAGCTCTTTGAAGTTCAGACTACTTAGTCTGATGGAGCCTAGATCCCAGCTAGACAGGACAGCTCAGAAACACCTTGGGAGCAATGGCCAAGGCCGCAGCGCATCCTCAACTTTCATTGGTTTCAAGAGTTTCTCATTGCATTTAATTTTTCTTAATGTTTTCCTTTCTTAAAATTCATTTTCATGCCAGCAGCCAGTGCAGCAGCACTGTACCACCCTGGACAGACGGTGTCAGCCCTGCTCTGCAGCCATCTCACTTCACCTTCTCTCTCTGGAGCCAGCGGTGAGATAAGAGGCCCTTCGCTTTGCAGATCTCTTGGCTTCCACCCACAAACTCCTTTCCAGCCCCATTCCTGCGGGCTGTCAGCTCAGATCCTGCATTAATCACTGTCCTTCTCCACTTCCAACTGGACCAGGGTGCCTCCTCTCAGCCTGTTCTCCAGCATCTGCCAGTGCAAGTCCTTCCAGGGGCAGCTTTTCATAAATAGCTGCAAACCCCTCTTACAATCCATCTCTTGCTGTAAGACAGAAGCATTTATCTGCTTAGTCTCCTGAGCATCTTCTATTGCCCTGACTCTCGCAGACCCAGGCAGGCAGAGATCTACGAGCCAGGCGCAGAGGTTAGAACTGATACTGGGAAAAAACACTGGTTCCATCAGAGATGGATCTAGATAGCAGGGGGGCTTCCCTCAGCATAATGGTTTTGATGAAAGAGATGAGACTGAGCAGCCTCTTACAAGCTACTGAGAAGCAGTCAGACACCAGTCATAGAATCGTTCAGGTTGGAAAAGACCTTTAAGCTCAGAGTCCAACCATAAACCATGTCCCTAAACTCCAGATCTCCACGACTGTGAAGCACAGCCAAGGATGGCGATTCAGCCCCCTGCCTGGTTAGCCTGTTCCAAGGTCTGGTGACCCTCTCTCACCTCAGGGCAGCCCAGCCTTTTCAGCCCAGCTCAAGGCTGAAAAGTGGGGGATGAACAGGGAGTGAGTGTGTTGGGCTTTTGCTGAGGGTCTGGGCTTTGTTCCTCCTGGATGCAATGTACTCACACACTCCTGGGTTTATTGAAGTTATATCCCCACTACTCCCCCTTCAAAGAGTCAGTCAGGGTTTTACTGTCAACTTGCAGGATTTCAGCCTTTCTTGGAAAATAAAACTCTGCTCCAAGCACTACGTGTACATCAGGGCAGCTTTACAACTGCTCCATAAAGACTACGGTTGCTTAGGCAGCAGCATGGCTGCCTAGGAAGGTTGGTATCTCAAGTGGACTTTATTGAGCTAAAAATAAGTTTATTAAAGGAAAACAATGCCTACATCCAACAAAGACCTGATGGCGAAGAGATGAACACAGAAGAAAACAGGAGAGACAGAGGCTCCTTTTCCCAGCCTCTGCTGAAACCACAGAAGGGGTGAGGTCCCGCTATGAAGAAAAAGAAGAGGTTTTAGGTACTGAGTGTATTATAAATAATATTCTCAGGAAACCCTTGGCCACAGCAAAGTTCACATTAATGGCACTGAATTAAAAGAAAGGGCTACATCATATGAGCCTTAGTCACGACTGTCCTAAATTCTTATGCAATTAATCCTAGTGCTGGGGGCTGTTCCTCTAGCCTGTGCTTCAGCAAGTCCCAGCTAAAATTATTTGCACTGGGCTGGGGAAGAGTTGCACAACCCAGCCACAAACTAGCAGATCCAGTGGATGTTGCTTGACATTGTCCAAAAGTCCTTCGTTTAGACTCAAATAAACCAAGCTGGTCCAGAGAACTACAACTTGGCAGGAAAACAAACGAAGCCTCAAAATAGTCCATGGCTGCATTGCTCTGAGTGCTGAGAGAGTGAGCTGAGTGATTTAATTAGCTGCTGCTAATGAAAAGTGGAATTTTAACACTCTCTCCTCCAGCTTCTTGTCTTGCCAGGTGCTCAGACTCTGCATTTACAGTTGCCTGAACTTTTCTTGAAGCCCAAATAGCTGGGAGCATCAGAGGAGCAATAATCACAAGGGGCGATGCTTCACAGAATCACAGAACATCACGGATTGGAAGGGACCTCAAAAGATCATCCAGTTCAATCCCCCTAACACAGCAGGATCTCCTAGACCAAGTCACACAGGAACATGTCCAGGTGGGTTTTAAATGTCTCCAAAGAAGTAGACTCCAGACAACACCCCTGGTCAGCCCCTTCCAGTGCTCTGTCACCCTCACCAGGTTCTTTCTCATATTTATGTGGGACCTCACAGCCCTTCCATATCCAGCACTGCTGATTGGTCTCTGACACTGCTACAGTAAACATGTGTTGAAAAGAGATTGAAGAAACAACCTTGGTTCTTCTTCAACCTGCTGTTTCCATTGTGCTCTGGCAGAAAGACCCTCAGTGTCCTAAATGCAGCCCCATTTCAGCCTCAAAATGCTTTTCAAGATCAAAGCTTTACACGGAGATGAACCAAATTTCTTCTTAAGAAGAAATTCCTCCCTGTGAAGGTGCTGAGGCACTGGGACAGGCTGCCCAAGGAGGTTGTGGCTGCTTCATCCCTGGAAGTGTCCAAGGCCAGGTTGGATGGAGCTCTGGGCAGCCTGTTGGGTAAGAGGTGTCCCTGGCCATGGTAGGGTGTTGGCACTGGATGAGCTCTGAGGTCCCTTCCAACCTGAACCATTCTGTGACTCTATGACATCCACCAGCAACTCTATTTAATTAAAGATCATCTCCACTTAAAATGAGAGGGAAAAAAAATCCGTTTTCTTTCAAAATGAGCGGTCTGCACTGTTTTTCACTCTGTTTTTCACACCTTCCAGATGCACATTAGACTTTCAGAGGGAAAGCAATGAAGAAGGGTTCTTCTTTCCTGACAGCAATAGCATCCTTGGCATAAGATATTGGGGCAAAGATGCTGAGAGTCCTGCCAGGCTGACACAATGGATTCAACTCTTTGAAGCAGGTCCTTCATCTGCTGCATTGCTGATCTGATTTCTCAACTCTGCGTCTGTGCTCTAAAGCAGAAAAAAGAAACCACCTGGAAAATGTCCTCAAGAGGAGCATTTGTGCCAAAAGAGAACCTGTGCTGGAGCCAGCATTTCTTGAAATCAATACAAGGAATAAGTAGAGCTGGAAGGGTTTTTCAGCAGAGACAAACTGTGTATGACAACAACTCCATTTCATTTCCATGGCCCAACTCTCTCACAAGTCTTCTGCTGTGACAATAAATAGATGAAGAGGGGGTTTTGGACCAAAAAATCCACAAAGTAAATTCACTGAGGTGAGCTGCTCCCTGCTACTTGGTTCTACACTTCTCAGGTGTTTGCCCTTATGCAGAAAACCTGTATTTTTGGTCACAGAACATTAGGGACTGGAAGGGACCTTGAAAGATTATCCAGTCCTATCACCCTGACACAGCAGGATCCTCTAGATCTAGTCACACAGGAACACGGCCAGGCAGGTTTTAAACATCTCCAGAGAAGGAGACTCTACAACCCCCCTGGGCAGACCGTACCAGGCCTCTGTCACCCTCACTAGGAAGAAGTTCCTTCTCATATCGATGTGGAACCTTCTCTGTTCCAGCTCACACCCATTGCTCCTTGTCCTATCATTAGATGCCCCTGAGCAGAGCCTGGCTCCATCCTCCTGACACCTGCCCTTTCCATAATTATCAACATTCATGGGGTCACTCCTCAGCCTCCTTTTTTACAAGCTCAAAAGACCCAGCTCCCTCAGCCTTTCCTCAGCAGGAAGATGCTCCTCTCCATCATCTCTGTGCCTCTGTGCTGGACCTCTCCAGCAGTTCTGTCCCCTTCTGTAACTGAGGGATCCGGAACTGGACACAAGATTCCAGATGTGGTCTCACTAGAGTAGAAGAGGAGAACTTCTCTCGATCTGCTGACCACCCCACTTCTGATCCACCCCAGGATTCATAGCAAATCAGAAGAACTTGAGTGTTGCTGCCAGGTGACTTTCCCTGGAAGCAAAACTAATTGTCCACACGGCTCCTTTCTTCCCTACTTAGGTTTCGTACTTGCAGCTCATGAAGAAGCTGAGAGCAGCGAGGGCTCTAAGTGGCTGCAAAGAGATTTTGTGAAATGAATTAGCACATTGACGACTGAGTGTTATCGTTTGCCATTCCTTTGCCTCGGTAATTGGGAAGGCAAAGGTTTCCATGGTTTGTTATGGCTGCAAGCAGCGCCCATCAGAGCACGGCAAGGAGGGAAACACAATGCAGGGCTCCTTCACCATGTGGCAAAGTGCAGGGAAAAGGGATTCCAGAGAGGAATCCTGGGCTCTGGTGTTGCCCAAAGAGTAGGAATGAAAGCAGCTGAGGAGCAGGAAGGAAGGACAGATGATTGACTTAGGAGGAGTGAAGTCTCATCTGGAGTTCTGTGTCCAGTTCTGGAGTCTCCATTACAAGAAGGACATGGAATTGTTGGAGTGATTCCAGAGGAGGTCATGAGGATGATTAGAGGGCTGGAGCTCATCTGCTCTGAGGACAGGCTGAGGATGTTGGGGCTGGTCGGCCTGAAGAAGGCTCCAGGAAGATCTTATAACAGCTTCCAGTACTTGAATGGGGCTACAGGAAAGCTGGAGAGGGACTTTCAATGAGGGACTCTAGTGATAGGATGAGTGGGATGGTTCCAGGCTAAAAGAGGGGAGATTTAGGTTAGAACTGAGGAAGAAATTCCTCCCTGTGAGGGTGCTGAGACACTGGAACAGGTTGCCCAGGGAGGTTGTGGCTGCTCTATCCCTGGAAGTGTTCAAGGCCAGGTTGGATGGGGCTCTGGGCATTCTATGAATCTATGAGAGGCAAAATACCTGCCCATCACTCACCTAAAGTATTGTCATATTAATGTCTTCTCCATTGAGTAAGTCAGGGTGGGAAAAGGAAGAAGGGAGCTAAGCACAGGGGAGGACAAAATATTCCTAACAAGCCCAGCTCCCCAGAAAACCTACTCAGTTTTTGAATGAAAAAGCTGCAAAATATCTGGTGTATCATATTGCACTTCACTTCCCATCCAACGCCACCATATCCCTGCTGGGGATGAGCAGCGAAGCCAGGAAACCAGACTTGAACAGAAGGTTGTTGCTTCATGACTTACAGACATGCAGGTTTGGAGAGGCTGGCTGGGAAAGGGTTATATAGGGTTAGGGTTAAGTGGTGCTGTGAATACTGCCACAACACAAAAGGCAGCAAGCAGCTCCAAATACTGCTACAAACAGCCAAACCAAGATAAAATAATGGTATCACCCAGCACTTTTAAGCTGTCTAGTACCTCCATGCAGCACCTAATAGAACCCATGCAGCACACTGAACCCCAGCTATTTCCTGGCCTGCATCAGGAATGGTGTGGCCAGCAGGAGCAGGGAGGTCATTCTGCCCCTGTACTCTGCACTGGTTAGGCCGCACCTTGAGTACTGTGTCCAGTTCTGGGCCCCTCAGTTTAGGAAGGACATTGAGGTGCTTGAGCGTGTCCAGAGAAGGGCAACGAGGCTGGTGAGGGGCCTTGAGCACAAGCCCNTTCAGAACCACATGCCCCAGTAGATACTATCAGCTCTGGGGAAGGGGGAAGCAGCTACTTTGCAGGAGACAGGAAACTTTCTCAGGAAACATGGAGAAGGGACATTTGAGAAGGAACATGGAAACATTTGAGAAGGAACTTCTTCATGTGACGGAGCACTGGAACAGGCTGCCCAGGGGGGTTGTGGAGTCTCCCTCACTGGAGATATTCAAGACCCGACTGGGTAAGTTCCTGTGTGACTTGGTTTAGGTGATCCTGCTGTTGCAGGCGGATTGGACTAGATGATCTTTCAATCTATAGTCCTTCCAATCCATAGTGATTCTATGATTCTATGTTTTGGCTGTGGGAGGAAGGGTGTGAGGCTACAGGGAGCTGCTTCTGAGAGCTGTAAACAAGGGGAAGGAGCAGGGCACCTCCTTTCTCTTAGCAGGGAAACAGCTTTAACTTCACTTATCACTGGCCAGACTGTCTTTTCCAGGTGAGCCAACACCTAACTTCTCTCTCTCTTTATTGCTCTTGCAGGGGTTCAATGTCCAGAGTTTCCACAGAGGTCTACTTTGGCACAAAAGAAAATGGTACTTAGAATCACAGAATCAGAGACTCATTAGGGATTGGAATGGACCTTGAAAGATCATCTAGTCCAATCCTCCTGCCACAACAGGACTGCTTTGAAAGGATTAGTGGGGAATAGGGGTTGGAATGATGATCCTTCAGAGGTCATAGAATCATAGAGTACAGTCATAAAATCAGGAAGTTTGGATAAGATCTCCAAGATCACCAAGTCCAACTGTCACTGCAGCAGCACCACCATGCCCATTAAGCAATGCTCCCTAATGCCACAACCCTTCCTACCCCTGCCATTGTATGGTTGTATGAATGGGATGGGCTCTGCACCTTGGTGACCCCTTACACACCAGGGAAGGGCTTTTTGTCCAGTTTGAAAGAATCTTAAAGAAAAACCCCCAAAAGCCCTTTTTTTAATCCCATGAAGTTGCAGTAACCCCAAGATTATTCCCACATCCACATACTGTAGTAGATATAGATACAAATCCTCTTTCCCATCCCTTTAAAAAGTACCCCAAAGTGATGCTCATCCCCTCCTCAATTAGCTGGGAGGGCTTTGGGGTTTTTCAGGTTTATTTTCTTTACACCAGCTTGATATCCTAAAGGCATGGAAGTGTCCTCTGTTAGATATCCCCATGGTCCCACAGAGGTGACAAGGGGACAATGGCAGATCCAAGGTCTGTTTGGGCACATGAATGTCCTTGCTATGCTCATACAAAAGATGATTTCCAAGAGAATGACGGATAGGAAAGGCATCGTGGCTTTTACTCAAAGTAAAACAAAAAGCAGCCACCTAGAGAAGACATTTAAGATCCAGGTTTAATTTAATTTAAGGCAGGTTTAATTTCTCTTTGCAACCCAGGGACTTAGAACCCCATTTCTGAGGGTTCTCAGAGCTCTCAGAGCACTGGAAGGGGCTGACCAGGGAGGTTGTGGAGTCTCCTTCACTGGAGACTTTTTAAAACCTCCCTGGCCCTGCTCCTGTGCAACTTGATCTAGGGGATCCTGCTGTGGCAAGGGGATTGGACTGAACGATCTTTCAAGGTGACTTCCAGTCCCTGATGTTCTGTGATTCTGTGAAATATCACTGGTGTGCATCTGGGTTTTAATGGGTGAAACCTGCCATTCCAGAAGGCTGGACCTGCCCCCACCATCCAGATTTCACAGGCTTCTTTTCCACAGGTTCATCCTGGTCCCAGTACGATGCTCCAGCTATTGTTAAGGCTCTTATTACTGAACCAGCTGAAGGCTGTGCAGTGCTGTGCCCATCCGAGCTTTTGTTATCTCATGGTCCCTTTGGGCTCATTAAGGTCTGAATTAGCCCACTGTCCACAGCACTAATTAGTCCTTCAGCTCTCTGGGAAGTAGCCATGGCATCAGCTCCCTTCTGTGATTTGGAGCGCACAATCTGCAGCAGATTTGAAACTAACTGAGATGGGCATTTATCCCCCTGCTCTCCGCACTGCTTCTAATTATTATTGATGGTAACACTCAAGCCTCGACGGTGCCCAGCAAGGCTGTGGGACGCTATGGAAATGCAGCTTGGTTTGGGTTTGTGAGCTGCTTGTCCCAAAGAGCTGAAGGAGGTTGCTGAGTCTTCACTACAAGGCAACCACAAATACGTCACAAAACTGATAAGGTTGAAAAGAGCTTCTAATATCATCAAGTCCAACCTTCAAACTAACGCCTCCGTGAGCACTAGAACATGTCCCAAAGCACCATCAGAAACATCAGGGTTTCTGTACACAGAACAAGGACAAAACTCAGCCTGGGAAACTACTGAAGCTGATTATTGGTTGAGTCTTGTTCACCACCACTGCCTGTGCACCTCATGACAACCCTTTTGGGGAAGACATTGTTCCTCAGGGTCAACTTAAACCTCCCCTGGCATGACATAGGAGGTTCCACATAAGTATGAGGAGGAACTTCTTCATGGTGAGGGTGACAGAGCACTGGAATGGGCTGACCAGGGAGGTGTGGAGTCTCCTTCTCTGGAGACGGTTGAAACCTGCCTGGCCAAGTTCCCGTGGGACTGGATCTAGGGGATCCTGCTGCAGCGGGGGGATTGGACTGGATGATCTTTCGAGGTCCCTTCCAATCCCTAATGTTATGTGATTCCGTGAACTTGAGGCCATTTCCCTTTGTCTTGTTGCTTGTTCCTTGGAAGAAGAGACTGACTCTGACCTCTAACCTCCTTACAGTGAGATACCGACAGCAAAATCTCTGAGCCTCCTTTTTTCGAGGCTAGTCCCACCCAGTTTGTTCAGCTGCAACTCAGAGTACCTGTGCTCCAGACCCCATCCTAATGTGGCCCAGCCCAGGTTACATGCATGCACCTGGTGCTCCTCAAAGCGGTACCACTACTTGTTTTGGTAGGAACCATCCCCGTCATTCTCCTTGTTTTGCAGCAGCACCCCATGGTGGGGGTCATCTGCTGCGTAACTCTATGCTGCAGCCAGGGCTGTCAGAGTGACAGCCTGCTTCCACCCTGAGCTGGTGGAAGGACAGCCAATCTCAGGTCCAGGCTCTGTTGCATTTATTCATTTGGATGCAAACCCTTCCCAGTGTCACTTGCACCCCCGCTGCAGGCAGTGACCTCATGGCGTACTTGGCGGCCACCCAACAGTGCAGATCAGTGCAAACTGTCAATCCGGGTGAAACGATGCGCCCGAGCGCTCCAGGAGCAGATCGGCACTCTGTCCCCAGCTCTTAGCAACCATCCATGAAACAAATGGCTCTTCTGCTTAGCCTTCCAAGCTAATTCTGAGGAAAAAATCCCCCCTCCCTGCCGCCCTGTTCCCCAGATCAACCCGGACTGCCACAATCAGAAAGTGATCCACTTTGATAAGAGGATCATTTGCTCTCACGATTCAGGAGAAACAAAGCAGAGCCAAACCTGCCTCTGTTTTTAATTCCTTTTTCTTGTTTTTGACTCAGCTTTGTCACCGCATAAATGAGTTCTGAACTTTCAGGGAGTGCAATGCAGCTTTGGGGTGCCTCATCCATCTCAGATAATGCTCAGACCCTGCTGGGTTCATAAAGTTGACCAAGAAGTCACCCCCAGCTTTCATTCCATTCCAGAAACAAGAATAAACCGAGCCATCCAGCTGCAGTCCTGCTTCCTACAGTGGCACTGTGAAGCGTAGGGAACGATCCGGGCCTGGCAATCTCTTGGCTCTATCACCAGGGTGAAAGAAGTCATACAGAGCAGCTGCAGCTTTTCTTCTGTCAATGCTTAAACTTCTGCCAGCAGGTATATTAACACAATCTCTGCAGATCTGTCTTAGAAGGAAAACACCTATATTTAGTTGTGAAACTACCTCTGGAGTCAAAGCTTTATGTCCTACCGAGGTCATGCCTGGAGTCTCCAAGCAGAACCCTAAATACCTTTGTTATGGATCATAGAATCCATTGGGTTGGAAGGGACCTCCAAAGGTCATTTAGGATCTTACAGCCTCTGTCTCATTCACCCAGCAACCAGCCTCCTCCTTTTCCAACCATTTGTCGTGAAGGTGGGGGCACTAAGGGATTCAAATCACTTAGGTCTCTCCGTTAACCCCTGCTTTTGGTTGATGAACTCACTGTCTCTTACAGCAACTCCCCGGGGCAGGAGGGCCTCTCAGAGGACTTCGTGAGGTCTGGCTCCATCTGCAAACGCAAGTGTCGCAGCACTGGCAGAGGTCAGAACAGCTTTTGGCTGCAGATTGCAATGTGTGCAGTCGTGGGCTCACATGATGCAGAACAGCTCTGATTAGCACAGAAGTCTGGGCCTTCTGCAATCAGGCCAGCTTATGGCTTTAGGCTTCCCGCTTGAAATTCAGTTAAAAATAGTTGGCCTTTGTTTTACTGAAAGCTTGGGCAGTGCTGACCTTTAGCGTTGGTTAAGCGGCTCCTGCAATGTGCCCCTTAACATTTAGAAGATGCAGCTCTCAACTCAGACAAGCTGCTTGCTACACCCTGCTGGCTTGTGGGATTTTCTATAGGACCAGCCCTGCTGTGGAGAACCCAGTAGTTCGTTCAGACTTTGACGGCATCAAGTCGTCAGGGACGTGGTCGTCCAGCACTCGCAGCTCACGGTATGGTGGCTATGCTGCCCTTGTGCTGGTCCCACACCAGATCCTGAGTTTTCACAGAGTCACAGAACATTAGGGATTGGAAGGGACCTCTTTCTGACGGGTGGAATCCAAACCATTCCATAATTTTAAATTAATGTGTTGGTTTTTTAAAATACTAATCACATCCTGCCCTTGAAAGTAATTCTGAGGACACCAGCGGTGGAAATATATGAACCCTTTGTGATCATTCCTTCCAAAGAAAGCAGAGTCATTTAAGTTGCTGGAACAACCACAGGAACAACATTCTGTGGAAGAAAATGGACACCGATAGTTGCTGTCATTGGTGCAGAAGAATTTCCTCAGTTACTCCTAGTGGAACTCAGGCATGAGACAGCAAACAGCGATGATCACAACAGCATTTCTAGCATAACTTCTCTGAAGGAAGAGCTTCCATTTTCTCCTGTTAAATACTGAGAAACGAAAAACAAGAAAAACACAGTCTATCTACTCAAGAAATGAAGTGGAACACAAGTGATAGAGACTGAACTGGGGAAGGCAGAAGACATCATGTAATGGGGTTGTTTTCCAAGAATCGCTGACAACTGCGATGACACGTTATTGAGACAAAGGTTAATGCCTCTCACAGAACTTTCTTTTCTTCCAGCACTGTAAATAATTACAGATGTGGATGAAAGCACACATTGCTTTTGTGGTCACCAATACCTTCAGCCACGGCCACAACAAAGTGTTTCAAGTAAAGGGCTGGTGCTGCAGAGCAGAAAGAGGAGTGACACTCTGCTTCCCATTAGGCTTCTTCACAAGAGGTTTTTCTCAGCTCCTTGAAGACCACCACAGGGGGAATGGCCATTCCCAGTTGCAATGTTGTAGTGGTTTGAAGCGCAGTAAGGATAACATAGTGACTTCCGATACTTCCACACAATATCACAGAACAGTAGGGATTGAAAGGGCCCTTGAAAGATCATCCAGTCAAGTCCCCACCCCAGAACAAGATCACCTAGATCAAGTCACATAGGAACATGGCCAGGCAAGTTTTAAATGTCTCCAGTGAAGAAGACTCCACAACCCCACTGGACAGCCCCTTCCAGTGCTCCGTCACTGTCACCATGAAGAAGTTCCTTCTGATATATATATGGAACTTCTTATGTTCCAGCTCACACCCCTAAATTGAATCATAGAATCATAAAATCACTAGGAATTGGAAGAGACCTCGAAAGATCATCTAGTCCAATCCCTCTGCCACAGCAGTATCACCTAGACCAAGTTGCACAGGAACACATCCAGGCTGGTTTTAAATGTCTCCAGTGAAGGAGACTCCACAACCTTCCTGGGCAGCCCCTTCCAGTGCTCTGTCACCCTCACCGTGAAGAAGTTCCTTCTTATATTGATATGGAACCTCCTATGTTCCAGCTCATACCCATTGCCCCTCGTTCAATCATGAGATGACACTGAGAACTGCCCAGATTGGAAAAGACCTTCAGGTTCATGGAGTCCAACCATCATTCCAACATCCGTGGGTTCTCCACTAAAACCATACCCATGAGCACTGTGTCTACACAACTTAAATACCTACAGGTAGAAGGGCTCCACCACTGCCCTGGGCAACCCCTTCAAGTGCTTGATAAACTCATCTACAAGGAAATTCTTCCCAATATCCAAAATCCTTCCTAGTATCTTCCTAATAATGTAAAAACCATCTGAACCTTGGGAGAAGAACTGTGCCGTACAGTTTAAGCCACTGTGCAGAACAGTACATGGTTTGCAAGAAAAGTCACACCTGAGAAAGAACCCAGAGGAACAAGGTGATGGGTTTTCATTCATTTGTCTAATACTGAAAAGTCCATCAGAGCCCTGGAAGGGGCTGCCCAGGGGACTTGTGCGGTCTCCTTCTCTGGAGACGTTTAAAATCCACCTGATCCTGTGCAAGTGGGTCTAGGGAATCCTGCTGTGACAGGGGGATTGAACTGAATGTTCTTTTGAGGTCCCTTCCAATCCCTAATGGTTTGTGATTCTGTGATGTGGCCAAGGAGAAAAACCAAAAAGGGCTTCACTTTGGTGGTACACACTGGTTCTCAGCTACCTGAGATTCCATCATTTCCACAGGGGGCGCAAGAAAAGGGGTTAAAAATAAGACTAAAGGTGGTGTTCTGACCTATACTGAAAGGTTGAACCTTGCCTGAAGGCTGGACCCAGACAGTTTCTGAGGAAAGCTGTCTTGACATCTGAAACACAAAAAGAAGAGCCTAGAGGCACACAAGCTACCTGGATGGTCACCTGGTGCTTAGCAGGATTTGTCACAGCAAGCTGGGCTTGGGAACAACTATTTTGGGGGCAAAAGCCTGAAGAAATTGAGTACAAAGTTGTATAAATCAGATGGTGATGCCTGCAGAGAGCAATTCCTGGTGGGTCCCTTAACATGCAGCACAGGCTCTTAGGGTCATTGCCCAAGATCATAGAATCATAGAATCATTATGGCTGGAAAGGACCTCCAGGGTCATCGAGTCCAACCTTTTCTCCTAGTGTCTAACCGCTAGACCATATACCTAAGCGCTGCATCCACTTGTTTCTTAAACACCTTCAGGGATGGTGACATCACCACCTCCCTGGGTAATCCATTCCAGTATCTAATCAACCTCTCAGTAAAGAATTTCCTTCTAATATCCAGTCTAAACCTCCTCTGATGCAACTTGAGGCCATTTCCCCTCGTCCTGTCATCACTAATTGGAGAGAAGAGAGCAACACCAGCCTTGCTACAACCTNCAGTATATGGGGCCCTCAGTTCCTCTGAAAAGGGAGTCACCAGTAACAACTACCCTCCTTCTTTTCTTTTTTGAACAAGTCTTGATATATGGGGGAGATTGGCTAGCCCTGGGTGACTCCCCTGATGGACCTTCATCCTCATCATCATTCATTTGTCCCTCCAATTCCAGAGCCCCATACCTGTTGTGCAAGGGCAACCAGGAAAGGGAAGGGGAGGGAGGCTGGGGTGGGGGTCGCCTGTCTCTCCGAGTAGGGACCTGCCTCCGTTCCCCCTTACTTCTTTGGTTATCTCTGTTTACCTGGCTGCAAGAGAGGAGGGGAGCCTCTTCTAATGGAGCCTCTGGTTTCAGTCAAGAGAGGTGGCCTCCAAGACCAAGAGGCCACCCTGCAAGAGACACATGGCCACAGGGAGACAGAAGCAGAACCGGGTTTTGATCTCCAGCTCCTCATACACACTGGATGCAGCCAGTTCCCTTCAAGCATCAGCCACAAAGCCCTTCAAGCTCATTGTTCTGTTAGTGAAAATCTCACTCTTTTCTGTTTTTTAAGCCAATATTATGATTTTTTTGGAGTAAGCAAAGAAACAGATCCTGCTGTGGCAGGGGGATTTGACTAGACAATCTTTCGAGGTTCCTTCTAATCCCTAATGATTCTATGATTCTATGAAACAGTTGGTCTGGGACAGCTTGGAGTGGACAACATTGCATTCAAAAAGAAATGCCATGATAAACCTCAGCCCCTGACATGCACCACAGAGCCGCCACTCTCGATTAAACTACTCAGCACTATCAACCATTTTCTTCATCCTTGGTTGCCTCCCATAACGGACTATCCAAACCAGTCAAGGAAACGAATCTCCTCTACCAACCACCTACACAGGACTCAATAGGACTAGAAATCTCTGAACACATCCTCTGAAAAAATGTTATGCTCCATTTGCCCTGCAGTTCCCAAAGAAAGGAGCACAAAAGATAAATATTTCATTATGCTCCTGACAAAACCCCCTTCCTTCCACTTAATGCTTTTTGTTCCCTCCACATCTACTTGTAGTTTGCAGTGATTTATTTATTGCCACTCCTACCACTGTATGAGCAGATACTGCCTGTGCCTTGGGACTTCTCAAGGTCTCACAGAATTACTGAGGCTGGAAAAGACCTCCAAGTTACCATCAAGACTGGCCCATGGCCCGACACCACCACAATCAGCTAGATCATGGCACTAAGTGCCACATCCATTCTTTTCTTAAAGACCTCCAGGGATGGGGACTCCACCACCTCCCTGGGCAGTCCATTTGAATATCTGCCTCACCTGATTCTCCAGAACAGGACACGAGGAGTTTCTCAAACACACATAGAAAAATCCATCTCTTTACCAGTCTTATTGTTGGGTTGGTTTTTTCCCCATGATTGGTAAACACTCCCTCGACTGCCTTTCATCTGCACTTAGAAGTTCCAATTTTTCATTCTGACCCCTCTCAAAAAATTGTAATCCATCACTGGCTGAAAGAAAGTCTTCTTAGACTTTTCCTTCCTACTGGTCACTTGGCAGGAATGAGTCATCCTATCTCCTCCTCCTGCATAGAGTTGTGAACTGAGCTGACCGTTAGAGGGACCTGGGAGCGCTGGTTGACAACCAGCTGAACAGCAGCCAGCAGTGCGCAGGTGGCCTGGAAGGCCAATGGCATACTGGCTTGAATCAGCAATAGTGTGGCCAGCAGGACTAGGGACATCATTCTCCCCCTGTAATGGACACTGGGGAAGCCTCTCCCCAAGTACTGGGAGCAGTGCTGGGCCCTCACTTCAAGCAAGAGTGAGTCCAGAGGAGTAACAAGGCTGGGGAAGGGACTGGAAGGAAAGTCTCCTGAGGAAACGCTAAGGGAGCTGGGGATATTTAGCCTGGAGAAGAGGAGACTCAGGGGAGACCTTCTCCCTCTCTATAACTACCCGAAGGGAGGTTGTAGAGAGGTCAGGGTCAGGTTCTTCTCCCAGAAAACCAGCGCCAGGACAAGAGGGCAGGGTTAGGTTGAATGTTAGAAAGCCCTTCCTCACAGAAAGGGTGATCAGAGCCTGGAATGGACTGCCCAGGGTAGTGGTGGAGTGCCCATCCTTGGAGGTGTTGACGGACAGACTGGCACTTAGTGTCTGACCAATGTGGTGATGTCAGGTCCTGTGCTAGGATGGATGAGCTCAGAGGGCTTCTCCAGCCTCAGTTCTGTGTGTGAAGAGCAACCACCATGGGTTAATTGCTTTATAACTGGTGTATTTTAAATGGTAATGCTGCATTCTTTAGCATTACCTAAGTGGCCTCTCGTGAAGTCTCATCCACTAGATGACAACTTTTTTTGGTCACCTGCTGCTGATGTGTCCTTTTGGCAGTTTATCTGCTATAGCAACAGATGGAATTATTTTTCCCATTAATCATATCTTTTTTTAAAAAATATGTTCCTTTTATGTGGAGAAACCTAAATATAATTGAGAATCACGGCAGCTCTTTTCATTTTTATCATGCCGTCTTCTATTTTCTCAGCAAAACCTGCCAGGAGCAAAGCTCTACTGAATGCTCCATTAAAAGGTGGTTGGTTTGGCTCCACATGGGTATGACAGTCATTCAGTTTGTCTTTAATAAAGATGGTTCCACACACCTCGCTGCATTTCACTTCAAAGAGAGGTAGCTATGGTTACAGCAGGATGGTAATGGTCATTCCAGGTTAGCACTGCTGGCTGCAATTCTTTCCTCCACATAATCACAGGCGGCTCACTACTTCATCTCCTCTCTTGGCCTGGCCCTTTAATGAAAGGTACAGCAAAGAAAACACTTTCCTTCTCTTTGGCCTTTGCTCTGACCCACCACTGACAAACTTCTTTGCATTCTACATTTATTTCATCAACTGCTCTTTTCTTGAAACCTTGGAAGATGAAGAGGGACCAAGCACTGGATTTGAATCTCAGCTGGGCTCTGCTTCTGAAAGCAGCAGTGAGGCTCAGTTATCATAGGATCACAGGGTTATAAGGGACCTTCAAAGATCATCTAGTCCAAACCCCCTTCAACAAGCAGGGCCACCACTCACCAGACCAGATTGCCCAGAGCCCCATCCAGCCTGAACTTGAATGGCTCCAGGAATGGGGCTTCTACCACCTCTCTAGGCAGCCTGTTCCAGGGATCCACCATGCTCATATTCAAGAACTTTCTCCTGACAGCTACCCTAAATCTACCCTTTTTCAGCTTAAAGCCATGACCCCTCATCCTATCCTTCCCTGCTCTATTGAATAGTTCTTCTCTAGCCTTCTGATAGGCCCCTTTGAGGGATTGGATCTCAGCTGTCCCATTAAAATAAAGAGTGTTGATGAGATCACTAGAGGGACTCTAACATTTCTCCGTATTACAGCAGAGGTCAGCCCTAGTTATCAGGTTTTTTGAGCTTGGACATACTGGATTTAGAAATACTGTTGATCAGCAGGCCTGGCCAGCGAGTCATGGCCACCAGTTCTCCTACAAATCCTTTAAAGCCATCCATTCATGTCAGAACTGTGAGTTCCTTTTTATAAAGTAAATTCACTCTATTTACTGAAAGAGATTAGTTGCAAAAAATCTGAAGCACCTAACTAGGGGCTGTTCTGCAAGTAGATGGTCCAGCCTAGATCCACCCAGGGTTTGTGATATGCTCTTGTTCCCAGTAAAGTAAAGGTATTTGCTCCCAGCCACCTTGCAGAACAAGATAGCCGTAGGGCATGGAAGTATCTCCTGCAGGGATTGCATTGTTACTGGCTTGTTGTGGCAGACAGACAATGCACAGTGTTGGAACTAGCAGGGTTAAACCCATCATAGATTTGTCTGCACCACTGCTCACACACATCACCACAGACCGACACATCTCACTGCTGCAGCCAGCACCACCTCACTAACCTCCTCCCTAGGGTAGGGTCAGCACTGTAGCTCTGGTTTGGAGGTGAGGATGAGGAGATGGAAGCTTAGAAGGAAATGTCTCAGGTCACACAGGACAGTTGGGATTCCTCTCATGGACCTCTCAGCCTCCAGCCAAGGCCAACCTCCCATAAAGTGCCATGGGACAGTGCACAGGGAGCAGAAGCAGAGTGAACCTTGGTCCTTCTTCACAGAATGATAGAATTGCTGAGGTTGGAAGAGACCTCCAAAGGTCATCTAGTTCAACCCCCTGCAAAGGGCAGGGACACCCTCAACTAGATCAGGTTGCTCAGAGCCTTGTCCAGCCCCACCCTTGAATATATCCAGGGTTGGGGCCTCAACTCCCTCCCTGGGCAACCCATTCCAGTGTCCAGCTCCTCTCCTGCTAAAGACTTTCTTCCTAACAGCCCAATTCAATCTGCCCTTCTTTGTCATCTCCTTCTCCAGCCTGCACCAGGGATTGTTCTGACCCTAGTTTGAGTTCCCACACTTGATCTTGCTGAACCGCACGAGGTTCACCTGGTACCACCTCTCCAGCCTCTTGTTGCCATAACTTCCCAACAGCCCAGCTTCCTCCCTTTACAACATCCTTCAGGTGGAGAATTGAAGGTAAATTTGCAGAACACTGTTTTTCACAGCTCAGAGGAGATTTTCTGCTTTAATGCAATGTAGAACTGTACCTGGAGTGCTCATTATTTGCTGAATTTTGAATGAAACACTTAAGACTTCAATGCTCAGCATCTGGATTGGATAACAGAGCACATCAATTCAGAGAACCCCCTGTGGAGGCATTGAGCCAGCACACATGGCACCTGCCATTTCCAGTGCACAGGCTGGTGGTGTGAATGGGTGTGGAATTCCATATGGGGAAACCTCCTGAGCACTGTGGTCTCTGTTCCAAATGAGGCATTGTTCATCTCCAAATAGTTCATAGCCAGAAAATCGCTTTAAGTGGCAGGGGGTGGCAGCACAGGGATGCGGCACTGTTGTTCTTCAGAAGCCCACAGCAAGGTAATGATGCGCTGAGGGCCTAAGTTGGGTCTATCAGAATCTAAAGGGATATTTATGCCTGACCCATGCTGAAAAAGGAGGAATTGCAGTGTATCTTCTACACAACATTGTCGTTCTGAGCCCAGATACAATGCAGAGGGGCATCATGGATGAGCAGATACACAAATCCCGGTACTGGTGATGGGAATGTGTCTGCTGAAGTGTTCTTCTTTTTTTTTTGTTGTAGGAAGCTCTTTCTTCCACACAAAGCTGTCTGAGAGAGCCCTGGAACGGGCTGACCAGGGAGGTTGTGGAGTCTCCTTCGAGTGGGGTCTTCTTCGAGTTTAAACTCACCTGGATGTGTTCCTGTGTGATTTGATCTAGGGGTTCCTGCTGTGGCGGGGGTATTGGACTGGATAATCTTTCGAGGTCCCTTCCAATCCCTAATGTTCTGCGATTCTGTGAGATTTTGGGAGGTTATATTTGTACCTCAAACTAGATTAATTTCCTGTAGGTTTGGATATCTAACAAAGAGGTTTTCAATCTAGGCAGATCATCTGAGACTGCTCTGTAGAGAGGGTGAGGGCAAAGGCAAGTCACAGAATCACAGAACACTAGGGACTAGAAGGGACCTCAAAAGAACATCCAGTCTAATCCCTCTGCCAGAGCACGATCCCCTAGACCTGTTCACACAGGAACATATCCAGTCAGGTTTTAAATGTCTCCAGAGAAGAAGACTCCACGATGCCCTGGGCAGCCAAGTCCCAAAGTGAGAGACAGTTTCCAGCCCCCTCTATTAAATGTTCCTTCAGACCTTTTTGTATTCAGAGTTTTTAAAATGAGAATTGAGAAAGCAGTACCTCAAATATCTCCCACCGCATCTTAGCATGGCACAGTAGTCAATTAATATTTGTATACATTCCTTTTAAATTAATTTCTGGCCAGCATTGGAGAGGGTGAATATATTAAAAGGAATTAGAGGGCATCTAAAGTTAAGTTTGGTGCTCATACCCAAGTGTTTGCTCAGTCAGAGCATAGAAATAGTAATGGGTGACCTAAGCCTCCCCTCAATATTAGCCACCGCAGCAGAAAGTCTAAATATAGACTTGAGCAAGTGAAGAATGAGAATTACTCATAAAAACTTATCTGATGAATAATCTACCAGTAAAGAATGGGTGTATCTGAGAAAACAGCAAGCTGCCCAGAAACCACTGTGAAGCAGAAATAACGAGGCAAAGAGCAAACTATTCTCTGGTCATTTGGACCCGAAGCCAAAATGGATCTCAGTTTTAAGTAAATGTCTATTGTGTCGCATTTTCTAGCTTCTCTTTACATTTTGCTGAAGAAATTAAATGTCAGGATGCCCTGGAATGTGAAACAAAGCCCTCTTGAAGCATTTTCAGTTCCTAAATATTTTAACTGCACTTTAAACACTGGTCCTTCGACTGGAGGGATAAATTCCTGAAATACGACGCATTTCAGAGTGGTGACATCAAAACTGGCTATTTCACCAATCTCTTCTTTTATCACATGTATTTGCTACTCCACTTTGTATTACTGCAACACTGAAAGTTCATCCCACTAAGCCTCAGTTAACTGTTCTGAGAAATCAGTCCGAAAGTTTTCCAGATTCTCCTCTGCTTGAATTTTATTTCCTTTTTTCAGTCAGGCATCTGAAACATTTCTCCTCGGCAAAAATTCACCTGGTGCAGAGAAAAATGGTTTCTCTTTTATTTTTGCCCATCTCTGTGGACACCAACAAAACATGTTTATCTTCAGGGGCATATGTGAAAGGATGGGTACCCAGGTCAGACACATGCTGGGTGTCTGTTGGGGTGTCACCTTTAGGAGCAACACCCCGAGTTACTGAAGAATGGGAAACCACTGCTCCTACAGTAATCGATGTCAAGGTTGCTTCAAACACCACAGGTCGGGCTTGCATTTCCATGAATGCTAGAGAAACACTGGGTCTGCTTGTGCCACTGGTGGGACTAGTGGTCTAACTCTAAATCTACATGTACATCTACACCAAAATATAAACCTGTAGCTACACCTACATCTAAATCTAAGTCCAAATCTAAATCTACGTGTACATTAAATCTAAACCTGTATCTAAATCTAACTCTAAGTCTAAATCTAAGTCTAATTTAAATTTAGATCTACCTAAATCTAAATCTCGGCAGTTCCCACTAAAATCCCTGTTAAATTCAAACTGCTCACTGCAAACTGCCCACCTGAAATGACTGGTGCCACACACAGAGCTGCACGGCTGAAGATCAGGCCTGATTTAGAATCATAGAATCATAGAATCATTAGGGATTGGAAGAGACTCTGAAAGATCATCTAGTCCATTCCCCTGCCACAGCAGGATCACCTAGACCAAGTCATAGAATCAGAGTTAGAAGGGATCACAGGACCACCCAGTTCCAACTCCCCTACCATGAGCAGGGACACCCCACCCCAGATCAGGCTGGCCAGAACATCATCCAGCCTGACCTTAAACACCTCCAGGGATGGGGCCCCAACCATCTTCCTGGACAACCCATTCCAGGCTCTCACCACTCTCATAATGAAGAATTTCCTTCTCACATCCAGTCTAAAGCTACCCATCTCCACCTTTGCTCCATCCCCCCTAGTCCTGTTACAACCTGACATCCTAAAAAACCCCTCCCCAGCCTTTTTGTAGGCCCCCTTCAGATACTGGAAGGCCACAATAAGGTCACCTCGGAGCCCACATCCAGCTGGCAGCCGGTCACTAGCAGTGTCCCTCAGGGATCGGTGCTGGGCCCCATCCTCTTTAACATCTTCATAGATGATCTGGATGAGGGCATTGAGTCAGTCATCAGCAAGTTTGCAGATGACACCCTATGATCCTATGACACAAAGCTGGGGGCAGATGTGGCTGGGTTAGAGGGCAGAAGGGCTCTGCAGCAGGACCTCGACTGCCTGGACAGATGGGCAGAGTCCAACGGGATGGCGTTCAATAAGTCCAAGTGCCAGGTGCTGCACTTTGGCCACAACAATCCCATGCAGAACTACAGGCTGTGGTAGGAGTGGCTGGAGAGCAGCCAAACAGAATGGGATCTGGGGGTGCTGATCGATACCCACCTGAACATGAGCCAGCAGTGTGCCCAGGTGGCCAAGAGGGCCAATGGCATCCTGGCCTGCATCAGGAATGGTGTGGCCAGCAGGAGCAGGGAGGTCATTCTGCCCCTGTACTCTGCACTGGTTAGGCCGCACCTTGAGTACTGTGTCCAGTTCTGCGCCCCTCAAGAAGAACATTGAGGTGCTTGAGCGTGTCCAGAGAAGGGTAATGAGGCTGGTGAGAGGCCTTGAGCACAAGCCCTATGAGGAGAGGCTGAGGGAGCTGGGATTGTTTAGCCTTGAGAAGAGGAGGCTCAGGGGAGACCTTATTGCTGTCTACAACTACCTGAGGGGTGGCTGTGGCCAGGAGGAGGTTGCTCTCTTCTCTCAGGCAGCCAGCACCAGAACAAGAGGACACAGCCTCAAGCTGCGCCAGGGGAAATTTAGGCTTGAGGTGAGGAGAAAGTTCTTCACTGAGAGAGTCATTGGCCACTGGAATGGCCTGCCCAGGGAGGTGGTGGAGTCGCCAGCTCTGGAGCTGTTCAAGGCAGGATTGGACGTGGCACTAGGTGCTATGGTCTAGCCTTGAGCTCTGTGGTAATGGGTTGGACTTGATGATCTATGAGGTCTCTTCCAACCTTGGTAATACTGTGATACTGTGATACTGTATCCTGTCAGGTCACATGGACTTGAACACTTTCAGGTTCTTCAGGTGATCACGAACCTGATCTTCACTTATGGTGGGAAATTCTTCCTTGCAGTCCCTGCCGTTATTTTCGATGACTCCAGGAGTGTGGCTGGAGGCCTTTGCAGTGAAGACGGAAGTAAAGAAATCATCGAGAACTTCAGCCTTTTCCATGTCACTTGTGACAACATCACCTGTTTCCTTTCTGAGGGGGCCCACACCTTCCCTAGTCTTCTTTTTACCATTCATGTACCTGTAGCAATTCTTGGTGTTCCCCTTGACCTCCCTGGCTAGGTTCAATTCAAACTGTGCCTTGGCTTTCCTAACCAGATCTCTAGCGGTTTGGGCAGCTTCCTTATACACCCCCCATTCTAGCTGTCCTCCCTTCCACTCCTTGTAGAGTTTCTTTTTGTGTGACAGCGTGTCCAGGATCTCCTTGTTCAGCCAAGCAGGCCTCCTAGCATTCTTCCCTGCTTTCTTCTTTGTTGGTATACATTGCTCCTGGACACAGAGGAGGTGATCCTTGAATACTAAGGCCAGAAGTATTTAAAAGAAAACATGAAAAAGGAGCAGTGAAACTCCATTTTCTCTCCTTATCTCAGTTTTTTACATCTGTTTATTTAAGGTGGAAAAATTAACCAAAGCAGAACGCCAGTGACCTGCCTCTAGCAGCTCATTTCTGCACTTCAACTTTTCCTCTCCCACTCCTCTCTGCTCCTCAGGAGAGGTCATTAACATGAAATGCTGGGGGACAGGCCAGCAATCCCCCATCCCTCACTCGACAAGAGCAATTATTTCTAGTCTGATTTGCTCCTCCCTAGTGGGGACTGGTTCACAGGCAGGAACAGATGGTTTGAGGAACCACACGGCACGGGAAGGTGCTGAGATTTATTCAGCAGCTGCTCGGCTCCAGCCCGGAGTGCTGTGTCCTGCTGAACACTGATATTAGTTGGTGCTCAGCAAACCTTAGCTTCCCTCCAGCACTTCCTAGGTCATGGTGCTCCAACCCTACGGATGGGAAAACTGAGGCACAGGAGGTTTAAATCATGGAAGATCATAGAATAGTTTAGGTTAGAAGGGACCTCAGAGATCATCTAGTTCCAAAGCCCTCTCAAGGGCAGGGACACCTCCCACTGAACCAGGTTGCCCAGAGGCCCACATCCTACTGGCGGCATCTCTTTTAAGACAATGTGATGGACTATCAGTTGCTAACAGCAGTGAGGAGAAAGCAGCAGATGCTGAGAAGTAAAAGATGAGCTAAAAGCTGGTTCCTAATGATCTGTGTCCTCCACAGTGCAGAATGTCTGTGTCAGGCTGAGATGCAAGTAGAGCAAAGTGATGGATTCTGCTACAGCTTCTGCTGCAAATTAATGGGGGGAAATCTCAGCCTGCACTGACAAGTGCACAGGAATCATCTGGAAGGAAAAACACTCTGTCTAGAGAGCTCAGCGTGACTAATTGGTTATTACTTATAATTACTTCTTATCACTAGATTATTCCAAATTCCCACATGGTCATCATCATCTGGGCAGAGGTTCACACTGCTCTTTGACCAGACGAAAATAATTAATAAAACTTCAGTGAAGCCTCTGGTTCTTCTTGAGCAACTTGTTATGTCTCCTGCAACCCTCTGGAACTCCACAGGATAAGGCTGTGGCTGTGGGAAGCCAAAGCCACAGGAAATGTGGCCTTTTAGAGCTAAAGCTCTGCATTTCCACTTCCCTAGGAATGCTCAATGACCTGTAGTGTCACAGACTCATAGAATCATTTAACTGGAAAAGACCTTGAAGATCATCAAGCCACAGAATCACAGAAGTCCCACCGGCCAAGGGTGCACTAGGCAGCCCTCCCCACCCTGCTCTGCTGGATTCTCCAGAGTTCATCTGTAAAATATTTCATGCTTTTTTTTTGAATAAGTTTCCACCCCATCCTCGCTTCCTTCAGAGCTGCGACAGAGCCGTCACTGTGGCCCTTGGAAGGAAGCTGGCAGCTTCACAATGAAGTTTATCAGCCCCGGATATGTAAATATTGTTCATGAATTGTGTGACCTGATGACAGTTCCCACAGCATGTCACCAGGGCCCACGTTACCTCACTCTTCTTCTCTGAGTCAATCGAGAGGGGATTTGGGGTCCATCAGCCACCCAAGGGGCACTTGTCCTTTTCCAATGATTTCAAATCATTACCTCATCTGTTAAATGAACCTAATGGTCCTCAAGAATCAGTACCAGAAAAAGTGTTTCTCCTGACAATGGATAGCAGAGAAGGGCCCTGGTGAGACCATATCTAGAAAATTGTGTCCAGTTCTGGGTCCCTCAGCTCCAGAAGGACACAGAACTGCTGGAAAGAGTCCATTGCAGAGCCACAGAGATGGGGAGTGCAGCATCTCCCTGATGAGGAACGGCTGAGGGAGCTGAGTCTCTCAAGCTTGGAAAAAAAGAGACTGAGGAGTAACCCCATGGATGTTGATCAATATGGAAAGGGTGGGTGTCAGGAGAATGGAGCCAGGCTCTGCTCAGTGTCATCCTGTGTGGAAGAGAGGAGGTTCCACATCAGTATGATAAGAAACCTCTTCCCACTGAGAGTGACAGAGCACTGGAAGGGGCTGCCCAGAGGGATTGTGGAGTCTCCTTCTCTGGAGAAGTTTAAAACCCACCTGGCTATGTTCCTGTGTGACTGGATCTAGGGGATTCTGCTGTGGTGAAGAGATTGGACTGGTTGACCTTTTGAGGTCCCTTCCGATCTCTAATGTTCTGTGGTATTTGGTTTCCTTGACTACTCTTTCATCAGCCTTTAAAATTCTGATTTTCCTGTTATTAGTTGGTTATTTGGAGCAGGCCAGGCTGCATGGGGCTCTGGCCAGCCTGCTCTAGGGTGGGGTGTCCCTGCCTGTGCTAGGGGTGTTGGAACTGGATGATGGTTCCTTCCTACCCTGAGTGACTCTGATTCCATGGCTTCTCCAGTCAGGTGAGCCTGCTCTGGCAGGGGGATTGGACTAGATGATCTTTCGAGGTCCCTTCCAATCCCTTTATGATTCTATGATTCTATGATAACACACCCTGAGCATTGTTGGACAACCTGTATGTTGGTGGCCTCCCTAATTTCTCTTTCTTCTCTCCAAACACGAGGAGAATATTTCAGCTCTCTGTGCTCCTGGTTTCTTCCTCCTTGAAGGACCTGCCTCAAGGAGTAAAGGTGAAGCATCCTCTGCCATCCTCAGTGTGGCTGAGAGCAGGAGATGGAGGGGAAGATGCGACGAGCCATGTCCTGTTAACACGTAGCAGAATCAACAATATTACTGTTCATAAAGGAAAATAAAGCTAATAATTTCATTTTTCACTGTTGTTTTAGGTGTGGCACTTCTAGCCAAACCTTGTTATTGCCCTTAAATACCAGGTATACTGCAGTGAACCATCATGTGGGACACAATATTTATTTCTCAGCCTGCAGGAAGAGAAGCTGCAGATCCACTGAAAATTACTTTTTGGATGGTCAGGTCACTCACCGTCAAAATTCTTGATGCTTTTTCCATTCAGAGGGGTGCAAGCAAGCCCTGGGTTTTGTATGTGCTCTGCGAATGCCACTGCGCCCCTCTCCTCCACGAGCAATCCTGTGAAAAATCAATGTCTGTCTAAAAACGGTCATTCCTGCTGTTGTTATCAGCTCCTGCCATATTTCAGGTGAATGAGGAGGGGCTGCTGCTGCTTTCTATCAATCGTGCTGGTTCCTCTAGTCCCCGAACACCTCACAGTCCTTGTTCAAGCAGGAATGTTCTAGCCTGCTTCTCTAAATAACACCTTGGTCCCCCATTTGCCTGACTCCAGGGACTCCCACACCCTCTTTATTTCTGTGGATAACTAAAAAAAGGTGCTGCTTTTCACGCAAACTCTCCAGATTGTCCGGGATGGTATCTGTGATTCCCAGCGTCATCTCATTTTTCTCACACTGCATTTCAAACACAATTATTTATAAATAACATGCAAATGTACAAGTTTTTTAAACATTTGTTCCACAACAGCTACTGATGACTCAACAGTCCCCATCCTTCCCCTTCCAGTAAAGTGTCTTAGATAAGAACATGCTGCCCTTCCTGCTGGAAATCCTGTCGTGTCTTTGGAGACCTCGTCTTCTCCCTTCCTCTCCAGGAATCACCAAGAAGGAAGATTTTAAGAAAATTTTTTAGTCATGTAGGGGTTATAGGTAAAAAATCAGATGACAGCACCGTGCTAGACCTGTTGAGGTTCTCACATTGTACTACATAACAAAGATGACAACGGGGAGGTTTCCTACAAGAACAAGCAGTGGTACCACTTTGAGGAGCGGCAGGTGCACATAAGCTAGTCTGGGTTCTGGAGTACAAGTGCTCCAAGGAGTGGCCCAAGGAAGTGAGAGGGTTTAGCCTCAAGAAAAGAAGGCTCAAGGGAGACCTTCTCACTCTTGGAAACCCTCTTCAGGGAGGTTGGAGCAAGGTGGGTATCTGTCTCCCAAGCAAAAAGAGGAAATGATCTCAAGTTGCCCCAGGGGAGGTTGATGTAGGCCCTGGGGAACAGCTTCTGCCCTGCAAGTGTTGTCTAGGCAGTGAGGTCTAGATGATCGGGTAGTGAGATGAATCGTAAACTGGCTGCAGGATAGAAGTCAGAGAGTAGTGGTCAATGGGAGAGTCTGGTTGGAGGCCTGTATCTAGTTGAGTCGCCCAGGGGTTGGTGCTGGTACCAGTCCTGTTCACTCTATTCATTGATGACTTGGATGAGGGATTGGCATGCACTGTCAGCAAGTTTGCTGATGACATAAAGCTGGGTGGTGTCAACAACACCCCTGCAGACTGTGCTGCCATTCAGCAAGACCTGGACAGGCTGGAGAGCTGGACAGAGAGAAATGTAATGAAGTATAACAAGGGTAGGTGTAGAGTCTTGCATCTGGGCAAGAACAACCCCAGGTACCAGTATAGGCCTGGGACTGACCTGTTGGAGAGCAGTGTAGGAGAGAGGGATCTGGGGGTCCTGGTGGACAGCAGCATGACCATGAGGCAGCAGTGTGCTATTGTGGCCAAGAGGGCTAGCAGCATCCTGGAGTGGATCAGAAAGGGGATGGTTAGCAGATTAAGAGAGATTTTTCTCCCCCTCTACTCTGCCCTGCTGAGACCACAGCTGGAATCTTGTGTCCATTTGTGGGCTCCTCAGTTGAAGGGGGTTGTGAAACTGCTGGAGAGGGTCCAGCGTAGGGCAACGAGGATGATGAAGGAGGTGCAGTACCTCCCTTACGAGGAAAGGCTGAGGGAGCTGGGTCTCTTTAGCTTGGAGGAGACTGAGGGGTGACCTCATTAACGTCTATAAATATTTGAGGGGTGGGTGTCAGGAGTATGGAGCTGGGCTATTCTCAGTGTCACATAGTGATAAGACGAGGGGCAATGGTTGTAAGCTGGAACACAGAAGGTTCCACCTGAGAAGGAACTTCTTCCCAGTGAGGGTGACAGAGCACTGGAAGGGGCTGCCCAGGGAGGTTGTGGAATCTCCTTCACTGCAGTTTTTTAAAATCTTCCTGGATGTGTTCCTGTGTGACTTGGTCTAGGTGATCCTGCTATGTCAGGAGGATTGGACTAGATGATCTTTTGAGGTCCCTTCCAATCCATAACGATTTTAGGATTCTATGATTCTGTGATTCAATTTGAGGGGTGGATTTGCTCATCTTCAGTCTAAGAGTACTTTAGGTGTCAGAAGACTCTCCTTCAGGCCCTCCATGGCCCATTCCTATCACAGTCAAAAGCTCTTCATGCTGATTGCAGCAGCACCGAGATGGTCCCACAGGAATCAGGAGATTGAGAAACTTTCCTTCGTGAGTCAAAAGCCTGATTATTAAAAGCAAACATGATGCAGACCCAACTGAAAGTCAATACAGGCAATTTTCCAGGCAAAGATGAAGGTCAGCTACAGGCAAATTTTAAGCTGAAGGTAAAGGCAGCTGAAGGAACAGCCATGGAGCTGTTTTTAGACAGCAGCCTTTCCAGTCAGGAAATCCTCAGGTGCTTTGTGGTTCAATATGGGGTTGCAAAGTGCATTTGGATAGGAGGTGGATGGAAATGCAGGGGTCTTTTTGTTGTCTGCCTAAGATGGTGCAACAGAGTCATGTGCTCTGTTTTCTCTTTTTAAGCTTCTTTAGATTCTTTGCTGAGACTTTACTGCAGCACCACGCAGCTCTGCTTGACCTGCTGTTGCTGAATTGCCACATGAACTGTAAAACGAAAACTGATGCAGTCTCATCTCTGTAGAAAGTGTCAGTGCGAGGAGAACACCGTGTCATGAGACCCTACAACGAACAGGATTAGCATGAGCATTGCGCTTCCTGGTGAATTCTACATGTGGGGTTTGATTGGCAATGAAAGCAAACAGAAACGGAGAGATCTTCCTGCAGGTTTATTCCCTGATGCTCTGCCATTTTCTAGGAGCATGGGACTGGGTAAATGCCCTGCAGACACATTTCTCACTACAGTTCTGCCCCAGATGGCTACACTGGGCTACTGGCAACAGGATTGGTTTGAGAGCCCATGACACATCTTCATCCATCAGCTCAACACACATGAACCAGCCCCATCCCCTTCTAAAATCATAGAATTATAGAATCATCAGGCATTGGAAGGGACCTCAAAAGATTATCTAGTCCAATCCCCCTGCCACAGCAGGCTCCCCTCAATGGAGAAGCCATGGAATCAGAATCCCTCAGGGTTGGAAGGGAACCATCATCCAGTTCCAGCCCCCACAGCACAGGCAGGGATGCCCCACCACAGATCAAGCTGACCAGAGCCCCATCCAGCCTGGCCTTAAACACCTCCAGGGATGGGGCCCCAACGACCTCCCTAGGCAACCCATTCCAGGCTCTCACCACTCTCACAGTGAAGAGTTTCCTTCTCACATCCAGTCTAAAGCTACCCATCTCCACCTTTGCTCCATTCCCCCTACTCCCCTATTACTACACTCCATCCTAAATAGTCCCTCCCCAGCTTTTTTGTAG
>VXBP01002566.1:32043-53513 GCA_013400115.1 Rhinopomastus cyanomelas
GTGTTGAATAGGAATGAGGGGGGGTGGGACCTCTGCCCAGTGCCCCTCCCAGTCACTCCAGTACATCCTAGTACCCCCAGAGGATGCTGCATCCCCCCTGGAGCGGGGTCTTCACGCTGTGGTGGACACCTTCTACCAGTATGCCCAGTCTCATACTGGGAAGGAGCCCAGTTTGGACCCCTCCAGCTTCCAGCGGCTGCTGCACCACGAACTGGGCCACCAGCTCACTGTGAGTGGCCCCACGAGGGTCCATGGTGGTCACAAGGCCACCCCAAGCCATAGAGACCCTCCAGGTGGCCCCATGGTGGCCTCAAGACCGCCTCAAGCCATGAAGATCCTCTAGGTGGCTGCAAGGCCGCCTCAAGCCATTGTGACCCCTGAGATGGCCCCACATTGCCCACACAGCCCCATGATGGCCCCACAGCCTCACAGTAGCCCCTACAGCCCCATGGTGGCCCCTACAGCCCCATGGTGGCCCCAGAGCCCTTGGCCCCAAGTTCACCCCATGTCGCCATGGTGGCCCTTCCCATGGCCCAGTGGCCGCACAAGGCCCCATCAGGTCCCCACGGTGGCTCCCCCCCTGTGTGTCCCCCATGTCAGTGCCACCACCTCACCCCCACCCTCAGATTTCCCCCCCCACAGGACACAGGACACCCCGAGGCAGTGGCCACCATCTTCTCGCGGTTGGACACCGACGGGGACGGGGCCATCTCCTTTGACGACTACTGGCAGCTGCTGGCCTGGCTCTGCCATGTCCTGCGGCACCGGCACTATGGGGCTACCAGCAGCCCCCCGGTGCCCACCAGTGTCACCCCAGTGACACCCCATGGGCTTGGGCAACAGTGACCTCCAACCGTGATGGGGACATCCCTGGGGTTGGTGGCCCCTGGTCCCCCTGAAGGTCCTAGCTGGGTGCCCATGGGGTGGCCCTTGGTCCCAGTCAGTCCCAGTGACGCAAATCCCTGGTCCTGGAATAAAGGGAAAGTCCATGGAAAAAGGGCCCCTTGGAGTCTCTCCAGGGCCTCTGAGAGTTCAACCAGTTCCACCCAGTATGGATACTGGGACCAATTCAGAAGGGACATAGTGACCAGTTTGAGGAGTTACTGAACCAGTTCAGCCCAGAATGGGTATTGGGACCAGTTAACACCATGGTAGTTATTGGTCCCAGTTATAGAGGGGCTACAGTGTAGGGCTTACTGGGACCAGTTCAAGAGGGCTAGAAAGACCAGTTCAGGGTAGTTACTGAGACCCCTTCAGCCCAGAATAAATACTGGCACCAGTTCAGAAGGTCCATTTCAGGGGGGTTACTGGGACCAGTTCAGGAGAGACACAGGGACCAGTTCATGTGGGCTACTAGGACCAGTTCAAAGGAGGGATGTTTGGATCAGTTTAGAGCCTTACTGGGACCAGTTCAGTCCAGGATGGCCATTGGTACCAATTATAGAGGGGTATGGGGTGGGGCTTACTGGGACCAGATCAAGAGCAATACAAAGACCAGTTCAGGGAGGTTACTGGGACCAGTTCAAAGGAGGGCTGCTGTGACCAATTCAAGAGGGATATAGGGACCAGTTTAGGGGGAGTACTGGGACCAGCTGAACCAAGACTGGATAATGAGACCAGTTTGGGGGGTTTACTGGGACCAGTTCCAAGGAGGGCTGCGGGGACTGGCTCTGGAAGCCTCCACCTGAGCTCCCAGCAGAAGCCTCTGGACTGGGAGGCTCTCGGGGCTCCTGGAGCCTCCTGCTCGGGCCAGAGCCCAGCGCCCCCTGGCGGCGGCGCCACCGAGGCCCCTCCTGGAGCAGGAGACCCGGCCGGAGGGGCCCCGGGGAGGGGAAGGACCGGAGGGGCCCCGGGGAGGGGAAGGACCGGAGGGGCCCCGGGGGCTCCTTCCCGCCCCTCTGCGCCCGGGAGCCGGTGGCTCCCCCGGCTCTGCGGACCCTTTCGGACCCGGAGCCGCAGCGCCGGGACCTGCTCCTGCGGCCCCCGGAGGCTCGGGGTTCGTTCCTCCCCTTCCCCACCTCCGCCGTCCCTGAGGGGCCGGTTCCCCACCCCACAGACCCGGCTCCGGGGCCCCTCTGCTGCAGAGGGCAGCGATGCCGGGGATTCCAGCGGCGGGGAGCCCCGAGGCGCTGGAGAGGAGCCCTGGAGGAGAGAAGACGCCAGACGAGGCAGCACCGGCGGCTCCGACCTTCGGGGGGGTAGGAATCCTCTTGGGATCTCAGGAGCATCCCGGCAAAACCCGGCGCGGAGAAGGTCCCGGCTGAGCTGCGGGGGGCTGGACCCCAGCGGCGAGTCCAGGGACGTCCCGGCTCCTGCTCCGGGATGGCCGAGGCACTGGTGGTGCCGGTCCGCGAGTCCCGTCCCTGCTCCTGCGGTGGGTGGGGAGATGGGGGGTTCCCGTGGCTCCCAGGGACCTTCCAGCACCAGCTGGAGCAGCTGCAGACAGGAGGAGGAGGAGGAAGGTTCCGGTGGTTGGAAGGAGACCTGGAGCAGCCCAAGCTGTGGCTCTGGGGGCTGGTGCCCGGATCTCACGGACTTGGGGCTGGCTAGTTGGAGGAGGAGGAGGCTGAGGGGAGACCTCATCGCTCTCTGGAAGGACCCTGCAGAGATGCTGGTGCTGGGCTCTGCTCACAGGTCATCAGTGACAGAAGCAGAGGGAAGGGCTTCCAGCTCCAACAGGGGAGGGTCGGACTGGCCATCAGGAAGAGATTCTTCCTGGAGAGAGTGGTCAGGGGCTGGGCTGCCCAGGGTGGGGGTTGAGTCCCCATCCCTGGGTGAGTTTAAAAGTCACACAGATGTGGTGCTGGGGGCTCTGGTTTAGGGGTGACCTCGCAGAGCGGGGTTGGTGGTTGGGCTCGCTGATCCTGTGGCTCTTTTCCCACCGGAATGGCTCTGATTCTGTGACAGAGTCGGGGTCTCTAGCCCATGACGTTGGTGGCACAGGGATCTCGGCAAGGACCCCCAACACTGCACCACTGCCAGGGCACTGCAGCCCCAAACCCTTCTGGAGGACCGGTGCCTTGGTGGCAGCGCTAGGGCATTGCCAACACGTCTGCATCAGGAGAGGAAGCAGCAGAGGGGGAAAGCAGCCGCAGGGAGCCCTTCCAATGCTGCTGGGCAGGAGGCCGTGGTTCTGCCTTTAAACCCCTTCTGCACTCTCTGCAAGGGAACCTCTCTTCTGTCTTCGCTGTGAAACACTGCCCCTGGTTTTCTGTTTGGGGACCCTGAGAGCTCCAAACCAGCACAAGATCGTTCCAAACCAGGGCACCGTAGCGAGGAAATGCCCCGGCCCTGTGCTGGCCCTGGGCAAAGCCTCTGGGGCGAGGGGTGGGAGGAGGACTCAGGCTGGGGGAGCGAGAGGCTGACACAAGCCTGATGCCTGGTCACAAGCCGTGGCCTGGTCCCATCGATGCTGGTTCCTCAGAGGGCCTCAGCCACGGCCGCTCCCCTCACGGTCGCTCGGCAGAGTGGGGAGCAACAGGTGCCACAGCCGCCTTCGCATGGCCTCAGACTCCTCTGTCACTGGGGAGACCCCATCTCCAGACGCCTGCCGCTGTCGCAGCAACGCCCATGCTCCAAGTCGAGGAGCGGCAGGTGAAGGGGTGGATGGCAGCGGCGCCTCAGAAACCCCTGCGATCTGCCCAAAGGCCACTGCACCCACAGTCTGACACCAAACAGCCAGGTCCACGTGGCCCAGGCACCCACGCAGGCCTGGGTCCTCCCGCTCCGCCTGGGGGCCCAGCTCCAGGCACCGTCTTGCAAAGGGGAAGCTGGACGCTCTCTAAGTCGATGCACAACGCCTCCGCTCTGACTTTACACTCCGTGATCCCTCCTCTCTCCCTCTCCTCAGAGCGCTTTGCTTTACTGGTTGGAAGCCAAACGCCATGGAAGGGCTGCAAGAGCAAAGTCATTTGATGGTGGCGTCGTTCTCTCTGCCTTGATCCAGCTCCCACAGCAAGTAACAGCCTCCAGAGATGAACCCATGTGGTCCGGGCTCAGCAGCCACTTCACTCTCTGCTGCAGCTGCAAAGGAAAAGGAGAGTGTTTCAGAGAGAGTGTTTGTTCATCGCAATAAGCACAAGCTGATCGGGGCTGGGGACTAGCAGAGCCACAGGAGCGCGAGTCCTGTCTGCAGCTGCCATGAATCACTTGGCTTGTTCCTGACTCACGACCCCTGGAGCAGCCTCCGTGTTGTCAGGCAGCAGCAAGGTCATTCCTGTAGCCAGAAGCTGAAGCAGCAGTTTCAAGTCAAAGCGACTGCACTGTTGGGGCAGCCAGGCTGAGGGAGGTGGGATTGTTCAGCCTGAAGGAGGCTGAGGGGAGGCCCTATTGCTCTTCACAGCTCCCCGAAGGGAGGCTGCAGGGACGCAGGTGGTGGCCTCTTCTCCCAACTAACTGCTGGTGGGACCAGAGGAAATGGCCCCCCGTTGCCCCGAGGGCAGGTCAGGTTGGAAATGAGGATAAACTTCTGCAGTGAAGGAGCAGCTAAGTGCCGGAATAGGCTGCCTAAGGCAGCGGGGGAGTCCGGCCCCTGGAGCTGTTCAAGAGGCCACTGCGGGACCGGGAACTTAGACCCTAGAGCCCGGGGGCTGCACCGGACGGTCCCGGAGTGCCCGCCCGACTTGCCGCTGTGCGAACCCCCGCCGGGGGCAGCTCCTCCCGCACCCTGCTCCGCCCTCTCCCCGCCCTCCTCAGCGCCGGGGAAGGCGGAAGCGGAGGCGGCGCCGAGCCCGGGCGATAGCGGCAGCGGCAGCAGCGCGGGGACTCGCGGCGCCGACCCCGTCCCGGTCCCTGGATGGGGTAGGTCAGGAGGGACAGGGCCGGGAACGGGGAGAAGTGGGGTCTCAGCCCCAGAGACAGAAAGAGGGAGAGGGACGCGGAAGAGGGAGGGATGTACCGACCCCCGGAACGGGGGAGACGGAGTCCCGGGACGGCGGCGAGAGAGGGAGGGAGGGTCCCGGGATAGCGGTGGGGAAGGCCTGGGGCGTTCGGGCCGGGAAGAGGGGAGGGAGGGAAAGGCCAAGAGGACAGGCCGGGGCAGGAAGCCACGAGTGCCCGGCTCGGAAGAGGCTCTGATGCAGCAGTGGGCCCCGGGCGGGAGGGCTGCCTGGGAGAGGAGCCAGGAGTGCGGGAGAGGGAGGTTCCCCCGAGTCCTGCTGGCCACACTGCTGCCGATCCGAGCCGCTGTCAGCCAGTCCTCCCAGACCGCTAGCCCCGATCCCACAGCTAACAGGCTAAGGAACCCCTCCCTCCTGGCAACGCCAAGTGGCCGCGGTGCCAGACTCCTACTCCACAAGCTCAGCAGCAGGGTGACTCTCGCAGGCCAGGGGCTCTTGGACCAGTGGGGCTGCCTGTCAGCTGGATAATGAGGATGGCTCAGACATCCCTCATGGGATCTCCTTGTTCACACCTCGATTCACCTGGGTTCTGGCCAGGGTGTTCTGTCCTGCAAAGGCCAACCATCCCCTCTCCAGCTTAGGGAGGACTATGTATCCCCCAGCTGAGCAGTTCGGTGCAGATCCCAAAGGCCTCCAGGCAGCAGAGCCCCGACGCACAACTTTGGGGTAAAATAGAATCATCAGGGATTGGAAGGGAGCTGGAAAGATCATCCAGCCCAATCCCCTGCCACAGCAGGACCACCCAGACCAAGTCACAGAGTCAGGCAGGGTTAGAAGGGACCAGTTCCGTTTTAGTCAGCTCGTGGTGATGGAAGGATCCACGTGGAATTTAATACCCAATGTGAAAATCCACCCATTTTACATCCTGCCCTGTCTCCCACCCAGACTTGTGAGAACACACGGGCTTAATGCCAGCAGCAGAGATCCCTGCCCACAGACATTTCACAGCGCAGGAAGAGGCAGGAGCAGCCCTGCCTCTTCCCTTGTGCGGACATGAGATCACTTCTGCCTTCTCTGGGCTTGGGCTCGCCTGCCCTTCCTTCTCCCGGCTCTGGCTCAGGCCCTTCTTGTGTCTCCTGGCAACTGCCACTAACCCAGGCACCCTCCATGCCCTCTGCTCTGGGGCTCTGTCTCAACTGGTTCAGAACCCCAGTGACTTCAGCTGCTCAGCAGAGCTGGACAAATCCTACTGTACCTGACTGGTTCTCTTGAACAAGTTGTTGAAGCCAAACAACTGTTGTCTCTTAACAACTGGTGCAGCCTCTGCCCCAGTTTGCGGTGCTGGGGCTGCTGGTCCCCAACCACTGTGATGAGCAGAGGGGGCTCAGCAGAGGTGCTGGGGGGAGCATGGACCCCCACCACTGCCAGGGCCCCGCTGGTGGCAGAGCAGGAAGTGCTGAGCGCTGGCAAGGGGATTCCTCCATGCTGGGCTGTCTGGTAGTGGGTGCTGGGTGTCAGAGGCCACTCCATGACCTCAGGGTCTCTGTGGTCCCTGGGTGCAGGGTCACTTGGCGAAGGAGCGGGGCAGGGCTGCTGCTGCGTTTGTAGCCAGGAGCGATTGATTAAATCCTGTTCCCGTCTCGCATTGCAACAGTGACAGTGAGAGCTCAACCACAACAGCCTTTGCAGCAGATCCCGTTTGTCACAAGGGAAGAGACTCCGCTCCCCAGTCTCCCATGGAACACAGACAGAAGAGCAGCTCTGACCCAGAAGTGCCTGGGCTTACAGGCAGAAGGACCTGCAGACAACTACTGCGTGAGTGCAGGGCCAGCCCTGTGCTCTGTGGGGAGGGGACAGCGTCCCTGTGTGCCACCCTGTGAGGGCTCTCCCAGCCCTCTGGCAAAAGACCTAGTTCTCCTCTGCTGGGTCCCCATCGGGTGCTCTGCAGCATCCCCCTCCCCACCATGACCCTCTGGCTGGGGGCTGTTTCCTGGGGAGTCTCTCCTGCTATCCCCAGGCAGCTCATGGTGGGGACACAAGAGCAGAGACTGCTCTGGGAGACCTCTGACCTCACTGCTAGTGGCTCTGTCCTCCTCCAGGAAAGGGATTTCAAGTCTGGGTACTTTGTGTCCTGGTGCTGATTCTGGCTGTGGCCTTCATCGTGGCTTTGACCACTCCTTGTGCTGTACAACCAGGTAAGAGGTGGGGAGCAGGGACCCCCAACCCACTCTGGGTGGGGCAACTCTTCACCCTGTAGGTCCCCAGCAGCAAACTGGGGATCCCTGTACCAGGGAGGCCACAGCTGCTCCTTCTCCACCCCACAGAACTGCAACTTCTTGTCCCTGTAGAGGGGAATCCTCTGACCTTCTCCCCTTCCCCTCTGCAGGACGGAGCCCTAAGAAGAATCTCACACTGGCCTGTCCCCACGACTGGGTCGGGTACCGGGGGGTCTGCTACTACCTCTCATCACTGAAGGAGGAAGGAAGCTGGGAGCTGGGCAGGGACCGATGCTCCTCACTCGGGGCCTCCCTGGCTGTGCTCAAGGAGCCCTGGGAAATAGTGAGTGAGGGGCTGTGGTGGCTCTGTGGGTGGCAAAGAGGGTGCTAGGGGGTTCCTGGCAATGTCTGGGTTGGTATTGGGAGGCAGCAGCTCCTGTCCATCAGCTTCTCTTGTCCCTCCCCAGGAGTTTCTTTCACGCCTGACAGGCAACATTGATTACTGGGTCGGGATGAGGAGACAGGGCAAGCGCTGGCTGTGGGTAGATGGCACCAGCGTCAACCAGACGTGAGTCCCACGGGCACCCATTGTGTGGTCAGCTGTTCCTACTGGGACTGTCCCTACTGGGCAGCTTATGGCTCCTCCCAGTGACAGGGATAACCAGGAATGGGATGACTCCAGCTGTGTCTTTGCTGCAGGACTGAGGTGCTCAGCGACGAACCCTGTGTGTTCCTGGCAGACAACGACCTTGTGAGTGCAAGATGCTACCAGGTCCGTCCCTATCTCTGCCAGATGCCCCAACCTCTGCTGGATCAGACAGACAGACTGAAGAAAGGACCTTCTCCGTGGGGGCTTGCAGCCTCACCCCTTCCAGCAGCACCACAGAATGGTTTGGGTTGGAAGAGCTCCTTTAGTTCTCATCCCCTGCCATGGGCAGATAAGGAGCCAGATGGGTAAGAGGGACCAGTGAGAAGAAGATTCACCACGTTCAAGGTGACTTCTCCAGCCTTGTGCCCAACACCGCTCAGGAATCTTGCCAAGGCAGTGAGGCCACTGTGAGAAACGTCTCCAGTGTCAGTCAAGAGATAGCACCGGAGACCTCCACGACCCACTGCGCAGACGCACACAGACGTCAGGGGAGGGGTTCATGATGGCAGTTACATGTAACACCCCTCCTGCTGCTGCCCACGTATGAAAAGCCTGTCTATAACCCGATGAAAGTTTGCATTCCGCTGCACACAATCTGGAGGACTGTACCCCACGTCCCCTTCTAGCTTTCCATAGCCTCCTTCAGGTGTTGGAAGCTGCTCTGAGGGCCTCTCAGAGCCTTCTCTTCTTCAGGCTGAACTGCCCCAAACACCTCAGCATGTCTTCACCAGAGAGGGGCTCCAGCCAGCTCAAGGGGATCACCTTTGTGGCCTCCTCTGGTTCTGCTCCAGCAGTTCCATGTCTTTTTAGTACTGAGGGCTCCAGAACTGGATGCAGGATTCCAGGCGAGGTCTCAGAAAAGCAGAAGAGAGGCGATCACCTCTGTTGACCTGCAGCAGCAGGGCTCTGCCATGAGAGGGCTCCAGGCTCCGCTCAGCACCTGGGCCGAGTTCCTATCAGACTTGGATTCACAAGTGGACTGGCCCCAACGTCATGAGCAGGAAGAAGGAGGATGTGGGTAGAAGGCCCTGCAGCTGGCAAAGAGATGAGACAACATGGCCAGAGACACCAAGGAGTCTTCCAGCGATCTGAGGAGTGAAGGGGAAAGCCAGAGCAGCCTGGAGAGGAGATATGTCTGTCTCTCTTTTCCCTTTTCCTTGTCTCTATTCTCTGACTCTGTTATCTGGTAGCTAGTGATTTCTGAGTTCAGCATCTGGTAACTTGGAGTAAACTCGATTCCTGTGCTGACCTATGGCATTGGCCTCCTTAATTCTAGCCAAGGGAATCCACAAACCTGAGTCACTCCTATCTCTGATGGATGGGGATGTGACAGCCCCTCTGCTCATCACAGCAGCCGGGCACCACCACCAGCAGCCCCAGCACCCCAAACTGGAGCAGAGGCAGCACCAGCTGTTAAAGAGTCAGTAGTTGTTTGGTTCTCTTTAATGAGTTGTTTGAGCCAATCAGTTATAGTAGGATTCGTCCAGCTCTACAGAGCAGGAGCACCTGGAGTCACTGGAGCTTTGGGCCACCAGCTGGAACCCTTCACTGGGGTCTGCGGAACCAGTCGAGAACAGAGACAAAACTCCAGAGCACAGGACAAGGAGGAGGGTTCCCTGGTGAATGGCAGCTGCCAGCAGCCCAGAGAAGGGCCTGAGCCCAGAAACTGCTCAGAGAACAGAGTCCAGGAGCTGGGAGGAACCGCGAGTCTGAGAGGCTGAGGAGCTGCTGGGCCCGGGCCTTCGCCCTCCCTTCCCTCCCCTCCCTATAGGATCCTTCTCCCCTCTCCCCCATCTCTCTCTCCTCTCCTTCTCTCTCTCTCTCTCCCATTCCCTCCCCACACAGGACCCTTCCCCTTCCTTCCAGCCCCACCCAGGACCCTTCTTCCCCTTTCTCCAACCCACGGCCGGACCCACCTGAGACGCCGAGACCGTGGGCAGAAGGACAGGGTCCCCAGCCGCTGACGCCTCCTGCTACAGCCCGCCCCCTCCCTATGGCGATTCCGACCAGTCAGCGCTCGCAGCGCAGGAGTGACGCGCGGGACAGCCAATCGCAGCGACAGCGCCCTGCGGAGCCTTTGCGCACGGCCCAGGCCTTGCGCACGGCCCGGGGCCCTGCGGGCGGGAAGGCGTCCTGCGCGCGCGGCGGCTGCTGCAGCCGTCGGGGCCTCCCGGCGCGTCCCGCCGGCTGTCTAGGCCCTGACCGCAAGTGCTCGACCTGCTCGGGTTCTGAACCCCTCCAGCTCCCGGGGCAGCCCGTGCCAGTGTCTCAGCCCGCTCTCTTCCAGCTTGAGGCCATCACCCCTTGTCCTGTCACTCCCAGCCCCTCTAGACGGCCTGGAACCTGGTCTTCACTTCTCACCAGTGGAACTTCCTTCTCCCAGTCCCTGCACGTGCTCCCCACAACTTGGGTGCTGCAGCCAGAGCTGTTGGTGGTGAAGACTGAGGCCAAGAAGTCCTTGAGTACCTGAGTCTTCTCGTCCTGAGGAGGGTCCTGCTGGTCTCAAAGGTACTTCCCAGTGATCTCACGACTCCCTGAGGAGAGGCCGCAGAAGGGATCGTGTCTCCTGTGCAGTCTAGAAGAGCAGCAGTGAGAATGGCCGGAAGAAGGCTGGGCCCCCTGTCGATGTAGCAGGGATGGAAGAGGGGCTGAGAGTCTGGGGCTTAGCCCCTGAGGGTCAGCTGGGTTTTCTGGGTTGCCAGCCAAAACCAGGGCCGGAGGGTCTCTCGACTGAAGGAGGCTGCTGGGAAGGTGAAGATCTCAGCCCCGGTGTCGCCATCAGTGAAAGACACCAACCCCTGTTGACAGTCAAGACAGACCCAGATTCTCCTGGGGATGGAGGAGCAGGAGAGGGAGGTGGGAGAATCAGTGAGAGCCTCAAACTTCCCTTCGTCGTGACACAGACCCCAGAATCCATTCTGAGGTTTCAGTTCCACACACCGCTTTCTCTCCACAGACTCCCTGGCCACCCCCACTGCCCACCGTGAGGAGCCACCCACCTCCCCCTCTACCTCTACCTCCCAGCAGTGCCTCCCCTCCCTGAACCTATTCTGGCCCAACACGCAGCTCCGAGTGTCAAATCTGCTCTCACAGCTGTACGGCTGCTGCCTCTGGTTTCCATAGCTGAGGCTTCGCCCATCGGGTGACACAGTCAGCTGGCAGTGAGCTGTGTATGGATGCAGGATCACCACATCTGCAGGGGACAGGAGGAGATTGTAGCTTAGGGTCAGGATCTGCCCCCCCGGAACACCTTTGTCCTCCCACAGCTGCTCCTGGCAGGGCCAGCTGAGCTGGGTCTATGGGAACTGGCCGTGGGGAGGAGGAGATGGCTCTGGCTGGGCAGAGCACGAGGACTTCTGGGGATGATGCGGGGCTGAGGGACTTTGCTGGGTGGTGACTGAGCAGTGCTGGGAGAACGGTTGGACTTGCTGATGTAAAAGGTCTCTTCCAACCTCATCAATTTCATGGCAGCTCCTCTGGGCCCCAGTGGTGGGACTGGCAAGGAAACAACTCGAGATACAGAACCTGGGACCAGCCACCCCCAGTCCCTGGCACTGGGCAGCCCAGTGACACCTCTTCCAGAGAGAACAGACACCCGGATGGACAACAGAACCCCCAAACACCTGGATTTTCTGGAAGCAGGAACTTCCTCCACCCTGCAAGGAGAGACGAGAGCTGGTGACGTTCCATGGCTGGTCTCCAGTATCTCTGCTTGAGGAGAGGGGACCACCGGGGGCTGCTGTCCCCGAGGTGCCCCCTGCCAGGCACATCCCCATGGGGCTTCCCCATCCCAGGGGATCCAGGGATGGGGAGGATCGCCAGGGAGGGAAAGGGCTCAGCACGGGGCAGCCGGTGAGGACCTCAAAGCGTGCGGCTCCCAGAGACTCACCCAAGGCTGCTTCTCGTTCCTCTGTGAAGCCAATGCAGAAGAAAACTGGTCAGAGGGGCCGGATTCTCACCCCACAGATGCTCCTGACAGAGCAGGACCCCAAGCTTTTTACCTTACCCACCCCTGCCCCCAGGAAAGGCTCCCAGCCAGCCCAGCCCACCCCAGTAGCCAGCCCAGGAAGGACCCTGCATGGTGACAGAGCTCACAGGGACTCACCCAATTCTACTTCTCGTTTCCCTGGAAAGGAAGAGCAGGATGTGAGCCGTGGGGACAGCTTCTCATTCTTCCAGGGAGTGAGAAGAGCCCAGACTGGTGTTTGGGAGTCAAACCATGGGGACGTGGGACAACCCTGGGATGGTGTCCCCAAGGTGCCCACCCTGACAGACACACCCCTGTGGGGTTTTCCTTGCCTCAAAGGAATCCAGGGTGGGGAGAGGGGCAGGAGGGGAAGAGTCCAGCCTCAGAAGACCCGGAGAGCGCAGGAAAGCACCAAGACTCACCTAACAGAGCAGCTCGTTCCTCTGCGAAGCCGAAGAAGATGAGAAGTGCGGTCAGAGGGGCCAGATTCTCACCCCACAGATGCTCCTGCCAGAGCAGGATCCCAGGTGCCCACATTTAACCCACCGAAGCCAGGCAATGCCCCCCTGACAGCCCTTCCAGCAAGGGCCCTGCGAGGCGGTGGAGCTCAGATACTCACCAGCTTCCTCACGTTGTTTCCCTGGAAAGGAAGAGCAGGATGTGAGCCGTGGGGACACCTTTTCGCCCCTTGCAGAGTCAGATCAGCCTGAGGGGAAAGGCCGGGCTGCTGACAGTGATCCCCAAAGACAGGAATAGGTCCCTGTCCCACCCCTGGTGCCCACGGAGGACAACACTAGGACAAGGAGCCACCCAAGTGCCCCCCAGGGTAGCTCCTTTCATGGGGGATTGCAGGTGCAGGAAGACTCACCCAGCTCTCTGGACTGCACCCCTGGAAAGCGAGGGAGAGGTGGTCAGGAGGGCAACAGCAGCATCTCAGGAAGCTCTCATGGACCTTGCAGCCCAAAAAGCTGCTTCCCAGAGCCTGACTGTCACTGTCACTAGCCCACTAGTAAGGGCTCGGACTTGCTCCACACCCATCCCCTCCATTCCCTTCCCTCAAGCCCTGACTTACTTCTGTGCCACAGGAGAAGAGCGTTGAGGGCCATCAGCCCAATGGAGAGCATGAGGAACACGCCCAGAGCTGCCATCCAGGGACGGGGGTTGTGGAAGAAGGCACCTGAGGAACCAACAGAACCATCAGGAAAGAAAAAAGAAACAGCCCCCCCACAAAGTTCTAGCTTGGAGAACCCTCTTCCTGGGAGCCCTGGCCTCAAGGGGACTTGGTCCTCTCCTCCCCATGGCCACAGCAGCAGGACACGAGGCTGAGGGGCTCTCGTGCACTGAAGCTGCTCTGGAGGCTCAAACCTCTCCCGACACCCTCGGGATGCCCCCCGTGTCCCAGCAGGGCTGCACCAGGTCCCTTCCAGCCCCACCCACCCCAGGACTCAGCTGCCCCCATCTCACCCGAGATGTGCAGAGACACCTCCAGCTGCTCTTGGGGGGGGCGGCTGCCCCTGACCCGGCAGGACAAGGCCCCGTGTCCCTTCCCGCTCACGACGGCAACATCCTCGATGCTCAGCAGGCCCCTCTCGTCAGAGGACCAGCGCCGGGAGACCGAGGGCAGCCGCTGCCCGCCGGGGCCCTCCCACAGCACCTGGGGCTGCGGGTACCAGCCGGCCGAGCGACACAGCACCCGGATGCCTCCGTCCTCGTGAGCCTCCAGGGAGAGGTGGGGGACAGAGCCTGTGGCTGGAGGAAGGGCCCGTGAGGCTGGGCTGGGCTCAGCCCAAAGGCACAGAGCGAGTCTGGCACCAGTGAGACCTCGGGGGCTGGGGGACAGGTCCCTCCCTCTACCGAAACCACGACAGGTTGGGCTGAAGCAGCCCCAGGGCCCCTGTGGCGGCACGAGATAGAGCTGTGAGGGTCGGCTAGCGGGACACCTAGAACCAGGGCCACCTGGGGACACCACAGCCACCACCAACCTGCCACCTGCAGGTCCACGGTAGCTTGTTCGTAGGAAGCAGCATCCTGCACAGTGCAGAGGTACTGGCCGTCATCGGAGGGTCTCACCCCGGTGACTCGCAAGTCCAGGATCCCTCTGGCGAGGCCGTCCAGGTCCAGCTCCGTCCTCCCGGCGTACTCCGGCATCTGCTCACTGGAGAGGTCCCGTCCATTCCGGTGGAGGTGGACAGTTCGCAAGGAGTGCAGCTGGATCCACCTCACCTCCAGCCCCCGCGCGTCCATGCCAGGGGACAGCTGACAGGGCAGCGTCACATCCTGCCCCACGGTGGCCTGGAGAGGGTGTCCTGGTCCCACCATTCTGAAATCCCCTTGAAGATGGAGAAAGATGGAGAGAGAGAGAGAGAGACCAGGATGGCACCATCGTTCCCATAGGGCTTGAACAGCCCCCCCTTCCCCCTGGACTTCGAAGACCCTGGAGAAACTGAAGCCACTGCAGTGGGAGGACTCGAAGATGCCCCGTCCCTGGAGATGTCCATGTGAGGTCAGACAGGGCTCTGAGCAACCTGATCCAGGTGCAGATGTCCCTGCTCAGGGCAGGGGTTGGACTTTCTGACCTTGAAAGGTCCTTTCTGCCCCTGAGTCCTGATTCCAGGCAGGAGGAAGTTTCCTGGGTGAAGGAACCTCCTCCACCAAGTGGCCTCCAGCCAGCCCCAGTCCCAGCCACCAACATTCTTGGGGGCAGGAGATGGCCCCAGGACAAGGGACATTTGGCATGAAGAGCAGGAACGAAAGTGAAACTGCAGCCGAGCTCTGGGCCCAGCTCCTCATGCCCCACAGCAGCTCCCCTGCCCCACATCTGCCCCCCAGCCCTGCAGCCTCCCTACCTGATGCCAGCTGGAGGATATGAAGACTCCCCAGACAACTGAGGAGGATCCTGGGGCCGGTGAGGAACCCCATCAGCGGCTGGAGCTGGAGTTGATGGTGGTGAGATGGTGGGGGATGGCGGGTGACCGACGCCAGTGAGAAGACTGAGGAGAAGCTGCACCTGGTCCTGAAAGCGGCTCCAGAAATGCCACCATGAGCACCCTGAGAGCAGCAGGAGCCGTTGCTGGCAACCGGTGAAGGTTGGGGAAGGAACTGGGGCTGCACCAGTCAGTCTTCAACCTTTGGCCCCTCCCAGAGCCAAAGTACAGCTCTAAGGAGGCTGCTCCCAGTTAACCCCTCTCTGTCTCCAGAAGGGGATAAGGGACAGGGTCCCGGGCTGAAACCAAACAGCATCAGAGAGACAGGCAGGAGATCGCCCACTGTCTTGAGAAAGAACAGGCCAGGAGTTCTGTGAGTGGCCTTTGGCTTCTGGCTGGACCTCCGTGGCGAGGGACAGACACGCTGCAGCAACAGGGGGAAAGCCTCCCCTAGAGCACCTCAGCTCCCCCTTTGCAGAGACTTCTGCTCGAGGTTTTGGGGGAAGGAAGGGCTTTCCGCCGGGAGGTTCCACAGCCCCAGCCACCGACAAAGGGCACGGCCACTGCACTTGGCCGTAGCCAGAGCGGCTCTGCAGGGCTCCAGGAGAAGGAGCCGCCACTCGCCCCCGAGCAGAGCTTGGTGCAGGGTGCAGGGCAGGTGGGAACACCCCCTGGCGCTGCCCTCCAAACCGACCACAAACCCCCTTCCGAAGCCCCCTCACCCGGATCTTTGGTCTCAGTCCGGAGGAGTTTGCGGCTGCCGCAGCAGCTGGAGGCTTTCCCGCTCAAATGAGGGCAACTTCAGCCGACAGCACTTAGCCACTTGACCACCCTGAGCTGTCTGGGGCGAGGGGTCTCTCCCTGCCTCCTCCGGAGTCTAAAATAGAGCAGAGATTATTTTGGGAAGAGAGGAAAGGTGATGGCAGACCACTAGGGGTTGGAAAGGACCCCCAAAGACCATCCAGTCCCCTGCCACAGCAGGATCCCCCAGATCCAGTCACACAGGAACAGGCCAGGAGGGTTGGAAACGTCTCCAGAGAAGGAGACTCCACAGCCCCCTCTGGGCAGCCCCTGCCAGGGCTCTGGCACCCTCACTGGGAACAAGGTCCCTTCTCACACTAATGTGGGACCACCTCTGCTCCAGCTCACACCTGCTGCCCCTTGTCCTGTCACTGGGTGCCCCTGAGCAGAGCCTGGCTCCATCCTCCTGACACCCACCCTTCACATACTGATCAACATCCATGGGGTCACCCCTCGGGCTCCTTTTCGCAGCTCCCTCAGCCCTTCCCCACCAGGAAGCTGCTCCCCTCCCTCCATCATCTCCAGCTCTGTGCTGGGCTCCCCCAGCAGCTCCATGTCCTCCTGGAGCTGAGGGCCCAGAGCTGCCTCCAGAGCCTTCATTTTCCTCGTGAGCAGCCAAAGAGGAACCTGAAGGACGGAAGAGGGGTAGGGAAGGAAGAGGCAGATGGGGGGCACTGCCCCCGCAATGAAATCAAGACTCAGGACCCCCCCCAAATCTCAACTCGAATAATATTTTCTTTATTTACAGGTTAAAGAATCCAAAAGACAGTCAAGATGAAAACACTGCTGGGGGGAGTGGAACTGAGGGGGGGCTTAAAGTAGGGAAGGGGGGNACTCTGGGTTCTCACCCCAAAACACTCCCCTCCCCCAACTGGCCCCCTTCCCAAACAGAATTTCCCCCCTCAACCCCCCCACAACCCCCCAATTCAAAGAAGAAAGAACCAACCCTAAAACAACAACCAGTAAAACCTGGGGGGAAAGGAGGGAGGGAAGGGGAAAAACACTCCCCTCAGCCAGGCCCCCCCCCGTTAAAGTTCAGCCTGTAAACACCAGAGGGGGGCTGTCTGTGCCCCCTCCCCAAATTCTTGAGTCCATTGTGGGAGGGGTCCCAACCCCAGAGAGAAGAGGGGAGGGGGGTCTCTGTGCCCTCACAGTCTGGTTCTCACTGGGTCCAGTCCCGCAGAACCTCATCCCAGGGGTGGATTGAGGGGTTGGGAAGGGGGGGTGTGTGTGTGTGTCTGTGTGAAGTAAGGGGGGGGCTGGACCGAGCAATCCCTGTGTGGCCCCCCACATCCCAGTTTAACCAGAGTCAGAGTCACTGGTGTCAGAGGATGAAGAGCTGGAACTGGAGCTGCTGGAGTCAGAACTGGAGCTGGAGGCGCTGAGGCGGGAGACTGCCACTTGCTGGGCAGACTCAGGCTTGTCGCTGGCTGCAGGGGGACCAGAGCAGGGGGTGAGACTCAGAAAGGGGGGAAGAGGAAGTAAGAGAAAGGAAAGAGAAGGGAGAACTGAAGAGGCAAAAGGGGGGGTGGGAGAAGACAAAAAAGGGTGGTAGCCTCCTGTGACGCCCCCCATACTCACCCTTCTTGGGGGGCTTCTTGGCAGAGTTGAGTTGCCCACTGACGTCCTGCAGGCGCTTCTCCAGCTCCCGCTTCTTCTCCAGCGCCAGTTCCTCTTTCGTCTTCCCCACCGGCTTCTTCAGGGCTGAGGGAGTGAGGACTGGGGGTGTCAGGGATCAAACCCCCTCAAAAAGTAACCAAAAAGCCCTGAAGTATCCCCAAACGGCCCAAAAATTCAACTGAAGACCCCAAAAATCCCGCTGACCACCCCCAAGACTCCCACCAACCCACCAAACCTCAAGGAAACCCCCCCACATAAAATTCACTCAACTTCCTCGAAGTCCCCCAAGACACCCTAAACATGCAACCCCCCAAATCCACAGAAACTTCCCTGGACCCCCTCAGATCTCTCCAGTTTCCCCCTAGACCCCTCCAGACAGCCCCAAGACTGAGTAAAAACCCTCTAATCCCCCCCTTCAACTTCTAAAGGCCCCTTAAAAGACCCCCTAGAGCCCTACAACCCCCCAACCTCCCCAGAACTCCCTCAAAGCCCTCCCAGATGCTCTCAGAGTCCCCCCTCCCCAAGACCATGTAGACTTCCCCAGGACTCCCTAGAAACCCCCAAGCCTCCATCAACTCCCACCGCAGACCCCCACTCACTCTCGCTGTAGGGCTTGCGGGGTTTCTTGCGCAGGCAGGACAGGACGTAGCGCTCGAGCTCCCGCAGCGTCGAGGGTTTGAGGGTCTCGAAGTCGATCTCGATCTCCTCGGGGTTGGAGTCACGTAGGGAGGGCTCTCGGGACTGGATGATGTGGACCACCCGGCCCAGCTTCTCCCCAGGGAGTTTGTTGATGTCCAGGCTGAGCTGTCGCTTCTCATCGTAGGTCATGGGTTTGCTCTCCTCTTCCTCCTCAGAGTCGTTGTAGAGGGCGGGAGGGGGAGGCAGCGGTGCTTTCGAGGCCTTCTTGGAGCTCCTGGGAGGGGCAGAGAAGGGTTTCAGGGGTGTTGAGGAGGAAACCAGGGGGTTTGCCCCACTAAAATAAGGTGATAGGGTCGGGATGGGGAGAAGGTGACTAGCTGAGCTGTTGTGACCCCAGTGTCATGGCCCTGAACTCTGCTGGAAGGGAAAAAGGGGGAAGGGGTGTGCAAAGGGCAAGTGCTCTGCACCCCCACACCCAAATCCTGTTGGTGCTCCACTGCCCCCCATCACCCCCCAGTGCCCCAAAACACCATCCCCAAATTCCTCAGTGCCCCCCCACCATCCCCCAATCCCTCAGCACCCCACTGCTCCCCATCATCCCTAAATTCCCCAGTGGCCTCCCATCACACCCAAGTGGCCCTCCATCCCCTAACCCCTCTGGTACCCCACCACCCCCATCCCCTAACCCCTCAGCAGCTGCTCAACTCACTTGGAGCTGCCACCACCGCCCTTCTTGGCCTTGCGGAGCTGGGCCGGCCGCGGTCGGCTGTCGTCGTCGGCTCCAGCAGCCCCAGCGGCACCACTGCGGACCCCCCGGTGCTTCTCCGACTTCTTCTTCTTCTTCTTCTCTCGTTTCTTTTTGGGTTTGGAAACGGGGCCCTGCGAGAGGGCAGCCAGCTGCTCGTGCACGGCCCGCAGCTGTGGGGAGACAGCGGGGGTCAGCTGGGGGGACAGGAGCCACTGGGTTGAGGGGCTTGGGAGCCACTGGGTTTGATGCTCAGAACCAACTGGTTTGGGGGCTGGGGACACTGGGTTTGGTTAAAGAGAGGCAAGACCTGGTTTTGGTCTAAAAAATGTGGGAACTGGTTTAGGAGCTAAGAAGCAACTGGGCTTGGGAGTTTGGTTTGGGGGCTGAGGACACTGGCCCCTCCCCACCAGAGCCCCCTCCTCCTCCTCACCTGCTCCTGCAGCTCAGCCAAGCGGTTGGCTCGTTCCTCCTCTGAGTCAGAGCTCTCGTCGCTCTCGGAGGAGCTCTCGCTGCTGCTGTTGTCGTCATCATCTTCATCGTCATCTTCGTCGTCATCATCATCTTCGTCGTCATCGTCGCTGGAGGAGTCGTCCGAGGACGATTTGGAGAGGGCGGAGGCGGCGGCATGAGGGGCCAATACCGACGGGGGGCTGCAGTCCTGGGGCTCATCCGGCATCTTGGCGTAGCTGAACTCAAAGACGTCCTGCGCCGCAGCAGGAGGGGGGTCAGGGGGGGAACTGGGCTGACTGGGGCTGGGGGTTGTGGTTCTGTGGGAGGCAGCGCTGAGCTGGTGATGGGGGCCTGGTGTGGGGGTGCTGGGGGGACTGGGGTGAAGTGATGGGAGGGGACTGGTGACTCTGGGTTAACAGAGTTCAGATGTTGGACTTCTGCCGGTGATGGGGTGACTGCTTTTAAGGTGGTGGAGACTGGTTTTGGGATCAGGGCAACTGGTTTTAGGGTCAGGGCAAGTGATTTCGGGGCCCACCTGCAGCTTGCGGGCCATGGCCACCACGTCATGGTCGGGGGGGTTGTACTTGTAGCAGTTGGAGAACATCAACCGCACATCAGCGGCAAATTCCTGGGCATCCCGGTAGTCCCGGTTCTCCATCTTCCGCTGCGGGGCCAGCGAGAGGGGAGGGGTGAGTGAAGGACACAACCCCAGAGCCCTCAAAACACCCCAGATCCATCAGAAGTCCCCTTAAACCCCTCAGAACCCAAGAAGAAACCACCCAGAGCCTACAGACCCCCACAGAACCCCCCCTCTGATCCCCAAGATCCCCCAGCTCTTTCAAAACCCTCCTCAAAACCCCTCTACACCTTCCTAACTCCCCTAAAACCACTCAAAACCCCCTTAGACACCCTCAAAACCCTCTCAGAACCCCCAAAACCTCCCCAAATCCCCCAAAAGCTCCCCAACCTTGATGGTGCTGAGGTCCATGGGGTGTTTGATGATCTCATGGTAGTCGTGGAGGCCCAGGGCAGAGGCATCAACTGGCTTGTAGAAGGGCCAGGCATAGGCCGCGTGCTTCTTGGACAGCAGCTCCTTGAGGATCCCGTTGCAGTACTTGAGCTGCTCCGATAGCTTCCCCTTCTTGGAAGTCTGGTGCTGCTGGGAATCGGGAAGATCCTTCTTGGGGGGTTTGATGGGGCGACCGCTCTCCCGTCGAGCGGGGATCTTGGCCGCTTTGGCTTCCAACGATGACGAGGAGGAGGACGAGGAGGATGAAGAAGCTGACGCTGTGGTGGTGGTGGCCGCCGAAGGGGAGGACTCGCCGCCACTGGTGGCGATGATGGCTGTCGTCGTGGGAGTGGTGGTGTCTGCTTTCCGCTTGACGCCCTTCTTCTGCCGTTGGGAGGAAGAGGGGAAGGGTGAGTGACTGTGTGGCTACCACTGGCCACCCAGGGGGCCACTAGGCATCCCCCTCTCCCAGGGCTGGAAAGCTGGTGGGACCCCAAGGGCAGCGAGACCTCAAGGCCACCTTCCTGCTCCACAGGGCTACAAGTTGCCCACCAAGTTCAGAACAAGGAGGATGGGGAGACCCCAAGGCCACCTTCCAACCCCATGGGGTTATAAGTAGCCCACTCAGGTTCACAACAGGGTGTGGTGGGATGCCAAGGCCACCTTCCTGCCCCATGTGGCTACAACTTGCCCCCTCAAACTTTATTTTAACAGGGTTGCTGCTGAGAGCCCAAGGCCACCTTCCTGCCCCACGGGTCTACCAGTAGTTCTACCTCCCAAACTCCACAACAGGGTGGGGCTGAGACCCCAACTCCACATTCCCACCCGCTGTGGCTCCCAGTAGCCCCCAACCCCTACCTTGGCCACGGGCTGGGTGGGAGCAGGCGCAGCCAGGACAGTCGGCGTGGCCACAGCAGCGGCGGCGGCAGCAGCAGAGTGAAGGGACTTGAGCAGAGGAGCAGAGATGACTGAGGGGTGGGGAATGTTGACGATGGTGGTGGGGATGTCAGGGCTTGGGGTGTAGACAGCAGCGTGAGACACCGAGGAGACAGCGGGGACCTGCTGCGCAGCTGTCAGTCCGGCCAGGAGGGCTACAGGGCCAGCAAACGGGAGGTGGTGGCTGGTTAATGGCAGCCTGAAGAGCCCCCGCCCACCCAACCCACCTGCCCAGTGGAAACGGGAACCCACCAGCCGCGCGAGATGCTCCCTTCTTGTGGCTGTTCTTGGCCACTGGGACCACAATCTCCTGCTCCTCAGGGGGCATCTGGGCCACCTTCTGCAGGAAGATCTTCTCCAGGGTCTGGGCCATCAGCACGATGTCATCAGTGGGCTGGGAGAGGGGGGAGAGGAAGGTCAGGGGGTACAGGGATGGGGGTCTCCCCACGGAGATGGTGGTAAGGAGGAGGGGGTGTCAACCCATGGGCATGATGGTGAGAAAGAGGGGGGTCTCCCATGAGAATGATGGTGAGGAGGGTGTTCCTCATGAAGTCAAAGGGTTTCCCAATGGAGATATGGGTGAGGAAAGGAGTTCCTCATCAAGTTAAGAGGAGTCTCCCCATGGGGATGATGTTGGGAGAAAGGGTCTCCCTACAGGGATGACACTGGGGGG
>VXBP01002567.1:0-128305 GCA_013400115.1 Rhinopomastus cyanomelas
GCAGCAGATACTGAGCATTGTCCTCCTCCTCTTCACTTGGTGACGATGCCTCCATGCTCAGACTGGAGGGTACAACACAGCCATCAGGTCTGCAAGAGACTCCAGCCTTAGAGTTTTGCTCTCATGGAGTCAGAGAATCATTCAGGTTGGAAGAGACCCTTGAGATCATCAGGTCCAANTGTGGTGACGATGCCTCCATGCTCAGGCTGGAGGGTACTACAGGTCTGCAAGAGACTCCAGCCTTGGAGTTTTGCTCTCATGGAGTCAGAGAATCATTCAGGTTGGAAGAGACCCTTGAGATCATCAGGTCCAACCCTTAACCCTTCCTGGCAGTGGAGGTGAGCAGCTGAGGAAAGCTCCTTCACTGTCTGCTGTAGCAGTACTGGCTTATTCTGTGACAGGTGGATGAGTGGCCGAGGTGTCTGCAGCCTGGCACTGCTGGAGGACACTTGATGGGGAGCAGGCAGGGCTGGTGTGTGTTTGGGCAGCAGCAGGAGCACTCTGGCATCAGAGGTCTCCACCTTTGTGGGTGGAGAAGCAGGACATGAGCTTTCAGCTCACAGCTTCGCTCTTCCTGCTGTGAGGGAAAACCCACTGCAGGTCTCTGTTGGTTCTGTAACCGTGCTGACTCCTTTCCACGGGCCAGCCCAGGCTCTAACCAGCTGCCAGGGTTTCCAGTGTGATGACAGTTATAACCAACGTGATGAAGGCACTTCCCCTCTCAGTGGAAAACCCACCTCTGCCCTCACCAGAAAGCAGGGGCTGCGTCTCCGGTGTCACAGGCACTTCCTCCGTGCAGCTGCATTTTTCAGATGCCTCAAGTTTCTAAATGTGATTTGGCTTGTGGTCAGTTTAATTCCTAAAAAACAGTGTGTGGGCAGGTTCTGCCTCTGCTCTGCCCCCTCTGTTCTGTGGGGCCATGGAAAAGGGGAGCAGGACACAGAGACAAGCCCAGATGTCAAACTGGAAAATTCCTTATCAAGTGCCTCAGGCAAAAGGGAGGGGGGTTGTGGGTTTTGGAGGTCCCAGGTGATTATTTTGATGTAAGAATCATCTTTTGTGGCCGTGTGGGAAGTGGAGGGGGGTGTGAAGTATAAATAATCACTTATAAGCAACTGAGAGGCTAATGTGAGGTGTGTGGTGGCACATGCCAGCTCCCAGCTGACTCTGAGCTGGTGTGCCAGCTCCATTCCACGTTGCTTCTCCTCACTTCAGCATTTGTTCTGAACACCTCCTCACTCCTGAAGTGCGAGGAGATGGCAGCAGGTGCTGTGCAAGGAAGTCAGGGTGAAGAAAGCAGAGGTGGATGGCGAGTTGGCTCTTTGTGGGGTGGCATCTTGTGTGGTGCCCAGAGGTACCTGCAGCACCTTCTTCCCTCATCACCACTTCTTCCTGCCGTTGGTGCTGGGGCCACTGAGCTGAGACACCTCATCCAATATTGATGTTGGAGTCCTCAACACAAGAGAGACGTGGAACTGTTAGAGTGAGTCCAGAGGAGGCCACAAGGATGATCAGAGGGGCTGTGAAGACAGGCTGAGGGAATTGGGGCTGTTCAGCTTGGAGAAGAGAAAGATCCAGGGGAACCATAGAGCAGCTTCCAGTACCTGAAGGGGGGCACAGGAAAGCTGGAGAGGGACTTTTTCTGAAGGACTCTAGTGACAGGACAAGGGGGATTGTTTCAAGATAAAAGAGGGCAGATTCAGACTGGATATGAAGACGAAGTTCCTCCCTATGAGGGTGCTGAGGCCCTGGAACAGGTTGGCCAAGGAGGCTGTGGCTGCTCCATCCCTGGCCAGGTTGGATGGGGCTCTGGGCAACCTGCTCTGGTGAGAGGTGGCCCTGTCCATGGCAGGTTGTCAGAGCTAGGTGATCTCTGAGGTCCCTTCCAACCTAAAGCATTCTGTGGCTCTGTGATTCTGTGCAGCCTGCTGGCTGGGGTCTTTGGTTTGGAAGGCTGGAGTATCTACAGGCAGTTACAGTGAGCTCCCAGGTCAGAGCAGAGTGCTCCCAGCTGCTACCCTGGACATGCTCCCCTGCTGCAGAGCTGGGAAGGGCATCATCCACCACCACTCACTGAAGTGGAAATAACATTTAACCTCTCCCAGCTCTAGGCACTGTCTGAGCTGGTTGCAGCAGAGGGAGTGGTGAGAGGAGGAGGACACTCAGGCCATGCAGAGCCTGTGGGGAGCAGCAGTGTCGAAGTACAACCTCCGGGCCGTCGTGGTGGCTGCGATGGAGAGCTGCATTAGAGTGCACTCGAGCATAAAGCACAGACATGGTGAGGGCTGCTGAAGGTCTGTGGTCCTTTGAGGCTGTCCTGAAGGGTGGTGGACTGGAACGGTGGAGAGGATGCTTGTCTTGGCCATTCTCAAGGTGGCACCTTGTCCCTGATGCTGCACAGCTGTCATGTCCAGATGTTTCTGCACTGCTGAGCCACAGAGTGTGGGGAGAGGAGCTGCAAATCAAAACAAGAGGTCCCAGAGGTGGGTGGAGTGGCTCCCTGCACGGACACGTGGCATTTGCTGCCTAGAGGGTCCTTTGTGGCGACTGGCTTGCAGGAGCAGCTCCCACCCCAACGACAGGAGCTGCTGTTGTTTGTGTTAGCTGCGAGGTGAGCTGTGTTCCCTTCAGTTAACCAACAGAGGACTGAAGCCCCCAAAGGACTGAGTCACCTTCCAGCAGCACTGGAGGTGCCCTGCTTTCTCATGCTGTTAGTGAGAGAGCTGCATCCCTGCAGGTACCTGCTGCCCCTCTCACCCTGGCCACCACTCCAGGAAGCCTCAGAGCTCCCACCTTCTGGTACTTCATCCTACAAGTGGAATTTGGTTGGGTCAGGAGCAGCATGTTGCATGAAGCAGTGTTTCTTCAGAGGTTTAACCATGCAGATCCTTATGACTGCTGAGCCAGAACGTCACACACAGCTCAGGGTCTGATGACCTTGGACGTGGCTCCTACCAAAGGGCTTCATGCCAGCAGAGCAACGGCCACAAGCCTGGGGTTTGCTGGGACCTGCACTGATGTGGAGGAGACTTCATTGAGCAGGGTATGAGTCTTGCAGTTTTACTCATGTAGATGTATCCCCCACATTTTCTTTCTCCCCAACCCTTAGCTGTGGTGGTGATGATGACTGTACAAACCCTCTTAGGAGCCATCCGCAGGCAGCTCCTCCTGCGCTCCCCTTGCACCTCCCTGGAATAAACCCAACCTTGTAATTTGCAAAGGCACTTTCTAAAGAGGTCCTAATTAGTGTCTATAAATTGCTTTCTTTAACCTTTCCAGGCTGATGTGATCTGCTCCCTTGTTACTAAAAACCTTTTATGAGGTGCCTTAATTTTCCACCCACATTATTAGTCTCCTGAAGCTTTTTACTTGGGGTTCCTGTGTCCAAGGCTCCGAGAAAATGCATTTATCTGGCTGAAGATTTTTCTCCTGGGTTTTGTGCCCTCTGAAGGGCTCTGAGAGAAAAAAATATCTCTTATCTCCAGCAGTCTGGGAGTACTGGGGGCAGTTCTGGGCTCCTCGCTTCAAGAGAGAGATTGAGATACTGAAGCAGGTCCGGAGGAGCAATGAGGCTGGGGAAAGGACTGGAAGGAAAGTCTGATAAGGAGAGACTGAGGGAACTGGGGGTGTTTAGCCTGGAGGAAAGTCGGGGGGATCTTATCACTCTCTACAGCTGCCTGAAGGGAGGTTGTTGTCAGATGGGGGTCAGGCAACTAGTGACAGGACAAGAAGGCAGGGTCTGAAGCTGCCAGGGAAGGGTTAGGTTGGATGTTAGAAAGCACTTCCTCAGGGAAAGGGTGACCAGAGCCTGGACTGGACTGCCCAGGGCAGTGGTGGAGTCCCCATGCCTGGAGGTGTTGAAGGACAGCCTGGCTGTGGCCCTTAGTGCCCTGGTCTGGTTGATGGGGTGATGCTAGATCCTGGGCTGGGCTGAATGAGCCCAGAGGTCGTTTCCATCCTCATTAATTCTCTCTGAGTGTGTGTCCTGAGTACTTGGGGGTGGATTTGAGTCAGAAATGAAAAGCTTCTGATCGATAACCAGGCTGTTTCTTGAGTTTCAAGCTCCGTAGGTGTGGAGGTGGAAGCCGTCCTCTTTGGGAAGCCGCTCGTGGGGAGCCCTTGGCAGTGCTGGGCTCTGTTAATTTTGTTAATGGTGGTGGCTGTGCCTTCCAAAAGCAGAGTCACTTCTTTGGCCACGTTAAACTGGGGTTCTTCATGCAGTCTGGATGTGATGCCAGCGTGGGGTGGCTTGCATATGGCAGCTAACTAAATGGCATCTGTGAGCACAAGCAATATTGAATTCGCAGCTCTCTCTGTTGTCATAACAAGTAAATGACTTCTTTCTCCTGACTTCCTGGAATTTCAATCAAGTGGGAAAATCATTTCCCTTTCCAAAAGAGCTTGAAGTGCCAACTGTTCTGTTTGGAGGGGAACACTGCAAGTCCACCTCATCTTTTTTGGGGATGAGACATCACCCCTTCCCACCTCTGGGGTAAACACCTAATGATTCTGTGATTATTTTCTTTCTTTAAAGCAAAAAATGTGATCAGAAATAACGTTACTTTTAGGACAACAAGACGTTGCTGCCACAGCCCAGCCAGCTCCTCACTCACTGGGGGCTGTGACATGGTTGTTCCTTGCAGGTGCACTTCCTGCCTGCCTGGCTGCCTTTCAGGTATGTGCCATCTCCTACGCTCTGATTCACTGTGGGCTTAGTCCCCCTCCAATAACCAGAAGCCAGACAGCTGAACTAGCAGCTCTGGCAGGGGCCTCTGCTATCTCATGCAGCAGCCAGCAGCAGCCCACAGTGAACTATCATCTGTCTTCCTGCCTTGGCCATGACCTCTGATGGCCAAGGCGCTGCCTCACCACAGTGCTGAGTTGTGGTATCTAATCCACTTCTGCCAAAAGGATGTAATTTGTTGGCCTGGTCACTCTTGGGAGCTGGCTGGAGGTGCATTTGGGAAAAGACCCCTGACCCAATCCACCAGCAAAAGCACAGTCGTGCAGGCAGGTATCATAGAATCTCACTCTTCTTTTTGAATGAATATTGGTGAGAAAACACATGTTGTTGGAAGCAAAGCTTTTGCAGGGCTAAACCTCACGTGGCTGCTTTACCCTGATCACAGCATCACAGAACGTTAAGGGTTGGAAGAGACCTTGGTTCAATCCCCCTGCCATAGCAGGATCTCCTAGACCAACTCACACAGGAACATACCCAGGTGGGTTTTAAACATCTCCAGGGAAGGAGACTCCACAACCCCCCTGGGCAGCCCCTCCAGTGCTCTGTCACCCTCCCTGTGAAGAGGTTCCTTCTCATCCTGATGTGGAACCTCCTGCAGTGCTTGGGTATAGATTCCAGACAGGAAAAATGTGGCTGCAGGCTTTGCTTTCTGCCTCTTTTCCTGGTCGAGGAGAACTTGAAAAGCAGATTAGATCTTTTTTTCTTTTTTTATTGTTATTGCAGATTTAAATGCATTTGATTCTGGATTTGGGCCAGCTCAGCTGGTGTAGATTTCTCCCTCTTAGAACCATGGAAAATAGTAGCTGAGAGAGCCTTGGAAGGTCATGTAATCCACCTCCAGCCCCTAGGCAGGATCAACTGTATCTGAAATACTTGCTAATGAGGTTGGGGTTGGGTGTCTCCTGTATCTATAGGCGTCTCCACAACACAAGAGCACTTCCACCTGTGCACGTGGCCCTGCTTCTCATTGAGTTTTGGCTGTTTCTCCTTGGTTACGTCTCTTCTCCGCGCCTTTGCTCTGCATTCCAGCCCTGTCTGCTGTGAGTTTTCCAACCCGTGTCAAGAGCGCTCCGATTCCTTTCTTTACCAGCAGTTGCCATGGCAGCTGGTTCAGGCGGTGCCTCTAAGCCACCACGCAGAGGATGCTCAACGAACCAGCCGGCTAACTGGTTAATTCTGCCTGCTGCTGCCTTTGCACTCAGGAGCTGAGACGCAGTCGAGCACCCCGAGCTTCGTTTAGTTCATGGAACAAGCTCCCAGCGAGCGGATGAGGTTTCCACTGAGATCCCTGCAGTTTGCAAAATGTGCAACTGCTCGTTGCTGAGTTTGGCCTCTGGGTTCCCTGGGCAGTGGGAGATGGACTGGCTGCAAACCCTGCTCCGGTACGGAGCCAGCTTCTCTGTCGTGTTTATTGGGCTTTATAGGAGTTTGCCTCATCAGGGAATCACAGAACCTTAGGGACTGGAAGGGATCTTGAAAGAACATCCAGTCCAATCCCCCTGCCACAGCAGGATCCCCTAGATCCACTCGCACAGGAACATGGCATCTGGACTACTGTGTCCAGTTCTGAGCCCCTCAGTTCCAGAACTGCTGGAGAGAGTCCAGCACAGAGCCACAAAGATGATGGAGGGAGGGGAGCATCTCCCTGATGGGGAAAGGCTGAGGGAGCTGGGGCTCTTCAGCTTGGAGAAACAGAGATTGAGGGGTGACCTCATGAATGTTGATAAATATGGAAAGGGTGAGTGTCAGGAGGGTGGAGCCAGGCTCTGCTCAGTGTCATCTAGTGATAGGACAAGGGACAATGGGTATCAGCTGGAACATAAGAAGTTCCATATAAATGTGAGAAGGAACCTCTTCCCAGTGAGGGTGATGGAGCACTAGAAGGGGCTGCCCAGGGAGGTTGTGGAGTCTCCTTCACTGGAGATGTTTAAAATCCACCTGGATGTGTTCCTGTGCGACTTGGTCTGGGTGATCCTGCTGTGTCTGGGGGATTGGACTGGGGATGATCTTCCAAGGTCCCTTCCAATCCTTAATGTTCTGTGAATCTGTGATGTCCAGGCAGGTTTTAAATGTCTCCAGGCCCATCAGTTTGGCCAAGGATTTCAAGCTAGATCTCAATTCCCTTTTTCCTGATGGCCTCACGTGCTTTGCCTGGTTTTGCTGTCAGAGTGGTACCAAGGATGAGCCCTGCCTTGGGTGTCAGGGCACCAAGCTCTGAGTTGGACTGAGGAACTTCCAGAGTTTGATTTATGTGCCTTGACCTGAACTGATAGAAGAAATTCTGCTCATTAAAGAAACCACAGCCCAAGGTTTGTAGGGTTCTGTGACCCTTGAAGGGTCTCTCAAGTCCTAACGTAGAAACCTGGGGCTGGACAACACACCACGCTTCCAAGGAGAGCGACTTTCAGCCTAGTTAGGAGGTCAAAGCCTGTGACTCTCCAACTTTTTAGACCTGATTTATTTTTTCACTTCAGGTCCTGATAGTTGTCTTTAATTAGCAGGGCTGGAGCAGGGCTTGTCGGGAACTTAAATGGATTTTAATTTTAATTAGGATTTTGTTTTCGGAGTCTGAAATAGCAGGTGTTAGAGCCAGAGCTCCGGTGAAGGACAGTCGTGGTGAACCTGCTGTGACACCCTCCTGTCTGTCAGGCACTTGATGATGGGCTTTTCATTCCTTCTAAACCTGATGTTGTCAAATCAGTGATGCAAGTCCTGAACACGATAGGAACCTCCAGTCTGGGCTGAAACCAACCACCTTCCATCCTACTGCTGGATGCCAAAACCACAGCGTGTCTGGCCTGGTGGGTGACAGCAGGTCGTGGACTGGTGCTGCAAGTCCATTTTGCTTTTATTGGAAGGGCTGATGGGTTTACAATTTCATCTTAAAGGACGTTTAAGCAGGATTCCCTGTGTGCTTTCAGAGTAATTTTGCTCTCTAGAACCAATCCTGCTGCGAACAAGTGGCTGCTCTGCCCCATGACCCAAATTACTCTTGTCCGTGGCAATGTTCCATTGCTCTTTGGAGCGAGGAGAGCTGCGTGGATTCAGGGTCATCGCTGCCTTGTGTCATTGTCTTGGCTCCAAGGTTTGTCAGGTACTCGGCAACGGGAACCTTTGCAGCCCTGACCTTCCCAGTCGTCCTGAGGGGAACAAGAAAACAGGAGCATTTCTTACTTCTCGTACCTTCTCGTACTCTTCTGGAAGGAGGGCAGGATCTGCTGACCGATGTCCTCCCGCAAAACGGGGCTGACAGCTTGCGTTGCAGCTAGAGGCACGGGAGCCGTGCCGGCGCGGAGCGAGGGCGGCAGGACAGCGGTCTGGCCATCTGGCTTTGCTCAGTCCTTCCCTTCAAAAGCTTCCAGAGACATGCTGCTCATTCAGCCTTCCTTGGCCAAGCCCTGGAAGGAGCACATTCAGCACGTTCACTGGCCTGGGGCTTCGTGTGAAGCCCTGAGAGGTTTGGCAGAGACCTCTGCAGGTGGCTGACGTCAGTTGGGTTGGTCGCCTAACGCGCTGTGCGGTTCTTCTGACGAATTCTCAGCTCCTTCTGCTGGGTGCTGCTGTGAAGACCACCCCGGCCATCGCTCCTGCCTTGCGCTAGTAAAATGTACTGACGCGGCGTTTTGCCACCCCTCGGCTCCAGGAGGTCCCAGTGGCAGTGGAAGCCTCTCAACTCTTCATGGTGGGGTGGAGGGGTTCCCCACCCTCCTCCTTCCCATCCCACAGGAAGGGGCTGTGGGTTTTCCAGCTGTGGAAGGGGACAGAAATGAAGGATCGTCGGCTGCCAGCTGTCTGTGCCCTTGTGGAAAGAAGGTCTTCCATGGAGCATGGTGGGGGTAGATCCTAAGCTGCCACAGCTGGGATGCTGGAGAGGGCTTCAAAACCTGGTTTGAGGGGTTAAGGAACCCTGTTGGTCTGTAACTGGGATGTGAAAGCAATGGTCTTGCAGTTTTGTTCTGTCCTAAAGCACTGGTCAGGCACTGGAATGGGCTTCCCAGGGAGGTGGTTGAGTTGCCAACCCTGGATGTGTTTAAGGACTGTTTGGTTGAGATGTTGAGGGATGTGGTTTAGGGGTGAACTTGTAAGGTAGGGTAGATGGTTGGACTCGATGATCCCAGGGGTCTTTTCCAACTAGAGTGATTCTCTGGTTCTATGAAAGCAGTTTCTGTGTCAGACCTCCATGAGATCCATGGCCAGGGCAGCCTTTGCTGAGGCTGCTGGTGGAGGCAGCTTTTCATGCTGCCACCAGCCCTGAGCAGTAAGGTGTCCCCATGGGCTTCTGTGCAGCTTATCAACCCCCAGCTTGCTGCAAAGACACTTGCACTGGCTGCTCCTGGTGTTGATGGGAAGCCTGGCAGCTGTATGGTGCATGGAGCTCCCCGGTGGCTGAGATGGGCTGAACCACGAGCCCCGCGCCGGCAGAGCGGCTCTGACCTGCCCAGAATCGGGACAAGCAGCCTGATGTAGGGGATAAGCGTGCTGCCACGAGGCAGCAAGCATCACTTGCTCTATTTAATTAAGCAGAGGGGGCTTTTCATGGCCCATTTTTTTCCCGGACAGCTGCTTAGCTGAGAAACTAAGCTGTGGGGAGGGCCACTGTCCTTGTTTTAAAGGGTCTACCCTTAGCCTGCAAATCTGGGCCAGATCCACTGGTACACGCTGGCTGCTTCGTGCGACCCCAGTAAGGAAAGCAGCTGTAAATGTCACTTTAGAGCTGTTCTGCTTTGCTCAACCAATCTGGATCAGTGTCTCTCTCCTTCCTAATCAGGTTAGTTTTCTTTTGATCTCTGCCTGTTAGGAGAAACTAAACTAATTTAGCTACTTCCATCTATTTTCCATTTGCCTGATGGCTCTTTCCGCAGAGCTGTGTTGGCTCTACATTAATTACAGCTGAGTTGTCTGATGCTGGAGCAGGTGATGCTGGGCTGGAACTTGATAAATCTTTGCCAATACTCATGGGGAATTATTTTGCTGGATGTTTGTTTCATTCTTGGACAGAGTTGGTTTAAGAGGAAGAGGAGTGCTGCTGGCCATCAGAAAGAGACCACTGAATTGTCTGGGTGATCCTGCTGTGTCTAGGTGACCCTGCTGTGGCAGGGGGATTGGACTGGATGATCTTTCAAGGTCCCTTCCAATCCCTAATGACTGGATCTAGGTGATTCTGCTGTGTCAGGGGGATTGGACTAGATGATCTTTCCGGGTCCCTTCCAATCCCTAGTGTTCTGTGATTCTGTGTGCTCTGTCTTAGGGAAGTCTGGGGGTTTGGTGCTCTCAGTAGTGGTGATGTCAGCTACAGCATAGAGAGGGTTAAAGTCTGTGGTGTCTTGCAACTGAAATAACCTCTTTTGAACCTCAGTTCAAGAAGGACAGGGAACTGCTTGAAACAGCCCAGCACAGAGCCACGAGGATGGTGAAGGGAGCGTGGAGCATCTCTCCTGTGAGGAAAGGCTGAGGGAGCTGGGTCTCTTCAGCTTGAAGAAGAAGAGGCTGTGGGGTGCCCTCATCAATGTTTATAAATTACTAGAGGGTGGGTGTGTGGAGGACGGAGCCAGGCTCTGCTCAGGGGTGTCCAGAGGTAGGGTAAGGGGTAGCAAGTACAAGCTGGAGCAGAGGAGATTCCATATGAACATCAGGAAAAACTCTTTCACTGTAATGGTGGCAGAGCCCTGGCACAGGCTGCCCAGGGAGGTTGTGGAGCCTCCTTCTCTGGAGACTTTCAAAACCTTCCTGGACGCAGACCTGATCTAGGTGGTCCTGCTCTGGCAGAGGGGTTGGACTAGATGATCTCTAGAGGTCTGTTCCAACCCCTCACATGCTGTGATGGTTTTTAGGAGCACAAAAGCATCGGCCATGCAGGATGCCACTAAATCAGGGCAGATCCTCCTTCCTTGTCACTTCCACAGGCACTGTGAGACCAGACGACAAAAGCCAGGGGAGTTCTCAGCGCTACTGCCTGGCTCCGGGGCTTGGCCGCGGCGCTGAGCTTCCCGTGACTCAGCGCGGCAGCGAAGCACCGGCTTCCTCCAAAACCACCCTGGTTCCACAAAGCTGCTGGTGTGATCCTGAAGTCGATCAGGTTTTTAACGTGTTCTCCTCCGCTGCAGTTGTGTGTGATGTGTCCAACGCATCTCGCAGTGCTCCCGCGGTCTTTGTCGCCCCTGAACTGACTGCAAGAGGCGAAGAGGCATCCTCCGAGATGCTCACGTAGCCCTTTCCTGGCTCTGGGCTGGCTCTGTTTTCCTCTGGTGATAAGCTGAGCAGGGTTCAGCACTTCTTATCGAGCAGTTTGTATTGGGAAGGGGAAGCGTTAGCTGTGAGGTTCCGATAGCGTAAAACCCGGAACCCTCTAACGCTCTAAGTTCTTCAAGGGGCTCTCTTTATTTACAGCAGGATGGCTTCACCTATCCTTCATGCCAACCACAGCAACTGTGCCCTTCCTGTACCCAGGGGACATAAATATTCATCACATTTATTGGAAAACCCGTGTGCACGCGTTCCGTTTTCCAGGACTAATTAGAATATCTGCATAGTCATTGCACAAACCCCAGAGGGCTCGCAAAGTCCTTTCAGGGGCCTCTTAGAAGGTCTCCCATGGGCTCTAGTGGCATCTGATGATGGTCATTTTTAGGGTTGAACTTTTAGAGTGTCTTCTCTGAGAATGGGTCAGGAGTTGGATTCACAGAATCATTAGGAAGGGACCTTGAAGGATTATCCAGCTCAATTCCCCTGCCACAGCAGGATCACCTAGACCAAGTCACACAGGAACACATCCAGGCGGGTCTTAAACAGTGGACTCCAGTGGACTTAAACATCTCCAGTGAAGGAGACTCCATAACCCCCCTGGGCGCCCTGTTCCATGGCTCTGTCACCCTCACTGGGAAGAAGGTCCTTCTCAGATTGATGTGGAACCTCCTCTGTTCCAGCGGACACCCATTGCCCCTCATCCTATCACTAGATGACACTGAGCAGAGCCTGGCTCCATCCTCCTGACACCCACCCTTCACATATTTATAGACATCAATGAGGTCACCCCTCAGTCTCCTCTTCTCCAAGCTCAAGACACCCAGCTCCCTCAGCCTCTCCTCATAAGGGAGGTGCTCCACCTCCTTCACCACCCTCGTTGCCCTACGCTGGACTGTTCTAACAGCACTGAACTGCTAGTTGAGGAGCAGCTAACTCAACCATCATGCCTTTGCCTTCATCTTACCTGCAGAGCTATTTTCTATTAAAAATACAAAGCAAATCATAGAATCATTAGAGATTGGACCTTGAAAGATCATCCTCAGCAATGTCTGTGCTTGTGAGCCTTTGTGCTTGTGGAATGTGAGGGGCTGCTGCTTCTTGTTTCTCTCCTTCGCAGCGAACTGATGGCTGCCTGTTAACAGTTAACTGAGCAGCCAGCTGACTGGGGCTGCTTCTGACTGCAAAGCTCAAGGCTCCTCAGGTCCCTTATCTCTTCATGCATGCCCAAAGGTTCCAAAGCACAAACTGAGCACCACGGAACGGAATTTTCCATCTTTCAGCCTTTGTTGGAGGCGTTAGTACCCCGTGTGACGGGGGCACGCGGGAGCTGATCCAGGAATGTGGCTAAATAGTGGGTCAGCGTAGCCTGGCCTCTGCATTTCACTGCTGGCTTAGTCCTGGGGGATGTGCTTCATCACCTACAAATCTCTCCTTCCCAAACATCAGGAAGGAAGGGATTCACAGCCAGAGAGATGGGGAAACTTTGTCATTCAGATTTGAACTGCCATCTGAAGAAACTCCTTAGTTTCAGAGCATCACAGAACATTAGGGATTGGAAGCGACCTCAAAACATCATGTAGTCCAATCCCCCCTCCCACAGCAGGATCCCCTAGATCAAAGCTGGAGATGGGTAGATTTAGACTGGATGTGAGGAGGAAGTTCTTCACAGTGAGAGTGGTGGGAGCCTGGAATGGGTTGCCCAGTGAGGTGGTTGGGGGCCCATCCCTGGAGGTGTTCAAGGGGTGTCCCAGCCTGGTGGGGGAGTTGGAACTGGATGATCAGGTGGTCCCTTCTAACCCTGAGTGATTCTGATTCCATAACATCTCCAGTGAAGTGATTCTGCTGTGGCAGGGGGATTGGACTAGATGATCTTTCAGGGTCCCTTCCAATCCCTAATGATTCTGTGATTCTAAGTTGCACAGGAGCATATCCAGGTGGGTTTTAAACGTCCCCAGAGAAGGAGACTCCACAACCTCCCTGTGCAGCTTGTTCCAGTGCTCCATCACCCTCACTGGGAAGAAGTTCCTCCTCATATTGAGGTAGAACCTTCCATGTTCCAACTAATATTCTGGGTGTAGTAATGAGGGACCAGAGAGTTGCAAAGCATCCCAAGATAGCTGACACGGTAAGAACCTCTTTATTAAGTCCCTGCTCCTCCTAGAGTAGCTTGAAGAACCTCTTTCTAATGCTTTTGTGTTGTAGAATAGAAATTCTGGGGAGGGCTGGTACATCCTGCCCAGCTGCTCTGGTGAATTCCCATCTGATGGGGCTCTGTGTCCGATGCTAGTGAGCTGCTGCTGAGATGGAAGAGGTGGCTTTGCCTCAGGTCCTGTTCCTTCCTACAGTGACTCTGCAGATCACAGCTGCAGTGGAGACAGCCTTGCCTGCACCTCGCAAGGTGCGCGTGCTGAGCGTTCATCTCTGCATTCATCGGTAGTTTATTTACTGGAAGTCCCTGGTGCGCTTGTTCTTCTTCATTTCTTTGCTGCTCTTGTACATCACAGGCACCAAACACCTCAGACTAGTTTGGTTTATGGAGTTGGCTTAGAGAAACAGTCTTCTCGAGGAACAGCCCCACTGGGGAGTGAGTGAGGCTTCAGCTGTGAAGAGGTTAACGCAGCCTGTCCTGGAATCTCTCCGTGCCTCATGCCAGGCCTGACTGTCATCTTGCTCCCTTTAGCCCCCACAGCTGTTCAGTCACCGGGACACTGTGGCCATTTGATCTACAAGGGATGTGTGTCTGTCAGGAAACTGGCCCTTCCTTCAGTGCCCTTTTAGGTGGAAGAGGTCTCTCCAGAGCCTGCTGCTGCTTCTTTTGCCCTTCAGCTGAAAGCACAGAGTGGCACAGGATTGCCCTGGCCAGCAAAGTGCACTCCATCCCCAAGTCACAAATGGCACGTGTTATGCAGTCTAGGCAACTGGGGGCCATTTTAACCTGCTTCTTGCTGGCGATCCCCTTCATCCCAGGTGTGCTGGGTGGAGGAAAGCCAGAGGTTCCAGCTGTAGGAGCTGGCAGCAGCCAGGGCTGGAGTGAGCAGCCTTCCTGTGCTCACTTTTCTAAAGGGAGCAGCTACAGTTTGGTCCAAGGTTTGTAGGTCAGGTTTCCATTATACAACTGTACTGGTTGCAGCTGCTCATCTGAGATCCACAGAATCACAGAACTTTAGGGGTTGGAAGGGAACTCAAAAGATCACCTAGTCCAATCCCCCTACCACAGCAGGACTGCCTAGACCAAGTCACACAGGAACACATCCAGGTGGGTTTTAAACATCTCCAGAGAAGGAGCCTCCCAGACCTCACTGGATGCTCTTGGTCTGGTGGGCTCCTTTCCCCAGCAATTTTTGTTTCTGGGCAGTTGTACAGAAAGAGGCAGGATTTTCTGTTGTAGCATCAACAGGGAGGCTTGAAGTGGGGTTTGCTTCAGCCTGTGGAATGTGGGAAACATCTCAGAAGCCTTTGGTACAAACAGCTGCGTGGAAATCAATCCCTTTTTTTACTGCTGTGGTGTTTTCCTGACAAAGGTGGAACTAAAAACAGTGCAGGAGGGATCTTGTGATTGATCACAGATCTAGTAAAGACAATCAGATCTCCTGAGTCACCCAAACCAGACAGAAGTGCTCTTGGCACAAGATTCACTGAGGACATGGATCTCTGCCCGTGTTTGAAGGATTGAACTGCTTGTGTGAGAAAGGTTCTACCCCAGGTTTAGTGAGTGAGAGCACAGCCCTCCTGTTTTGTTTCACATGGTATAAAAATGGTCCCTGGTGTCTCCAGGAACCAGAACACCTTGGTCAGTAAACACAATAGTCAGTAAAGGGCCTGTCACCACGGCTAGGCAGCCCTGCTCCCCTTCTTGAAGGACTTGCCCTCAAAGAGGGTGTTGAGCAGGATGCTGCACGTTTCTTCTGCTGAGAAACACCTGTTCTTTCACCAGAACCTCCATCTGGTGATGCTCAATTTTGGGTTTGGTAGCAGGAAAATCAGAATCGTCCAGGTGGGTTTTGTAGGAGAGCACTGGATCCGACCCCAGTAAGTGACCAGTGACTGAACAGCTTCACGGGGCTGTGCATGAACCTAGAACCCCAGCTCCTGCTTTCCTGTGCTGTCACTGGCATCCACCTCTGCAGGCTGTAATTAGCGCTGTCAGCAGAGCAGTGTAAGCAACCACTTAAGCATTAATTACTTTAATGAACTTAGCAAAGTGGGTTTAGCTTCCAGAGCATTTTATTGTTGCTATAAGTTTCCTTCACTGCAGATGTTTAAAACCCACCTGGATGTGTTCCTGTGGGACTTGGTCTAGGTGATCCTGCTGTTCCAGGGGGATTGGACTGGATGATCTTTCGAGGTCCCTTCCAGTCCCTAATGATTCTGTGGTTAGACTGTGGGATCGATGGGAGATGGTGCAGAGCTCACGCTTGGCTTTCCTCTTCTCTTAGTGTTCAAAGTGTGGGGATTTTTTTAGGTGATTGAGTCACCCAGGTTTTCCCCCTCTATTCCCCTCCGCTGTACAGAAGCAGCCACGACCAGCAGCTTCCTCATACGTAGGTGTAAGGGCTGCGGTGAGCACAGGGCAGTGTGCTGTTCACACCCAGGAGATGGATGTCACCTCTCTTGCACTGTGACAGTTTAGAGGTCATCTCTTGTAGTGTTGAAGATGTCATGAAAAAACTCCCTCACGCGAGGGCCTCTGCTGAACTTACAAGCAAACAGGCTGGAATAAGATGGTTTTAATGCAGAATCACAGAGCATTAGGGGTTGGAAGGGACCTCAAAAGATCATCCAGTCCAATCCCCCTGCCACAGCAGGATCACCTAGACCATCACACAGAAAAATCACATAGAACTTGTGACAGATGGGGTAGGTGGAACCAGGTTGTGTCTCTGGTTGTGTCTTTGGGTGCCCACTTGCTTTGACCTAATTTAAAGTTCTTCTGTGCATCTCAGAGGAGACATGAAAGGGGATTTGAAATCTTCTTCAGTGTGGCCCAGTCATCCAAGATGCAGCTGGAGGTGCCCATCCCATCAGGATTCTTCTCTTGGTGGAGACAGGTCAAAGCACAAACCAAAAACTGATTGAACTAGACACGAAGAGCAGTAGAAAGGGTTGGAGGCTACATGTGAGATCAGTGTAGGAGTTGTTGAGAGCTCTCACTTGCTGTCAGAGTGAGTGTTGTGTACAGATCAGGGCTCAAGCTCTGCAGGAAAGCCCTGCCCTGCAAATCAGCTCCCTGGGGCTGGGGAAGGTGCTGCCCTCTTAGGCAAGAAGGAACAGATCTTCCTTGAGAGGAGCAGCACCCGTGAGCCTGGCATGAGGGCAGATGGGGCTCCGCTGGCCCCTTTCCCAACTTCCCAGATTTTGTGGGTGGCTTAGAAGGAATGTGTGTGCCCAGACATGAACTTGGGTGGGAAGTGTCTTACCAGGCTTTGAACCTTCCCTGGAAAGTGGGGTGATCAACCCTGACGGGCTGTCCCAGTTGCTGACTCAGCGGGCAAACGGGGCCATGCTTATTTTTAGCTGCACTACATATTGAAGCTCTGTGGGTGTGGGGTTGCATCTTCCATGAGGTTTCTCCTGTTGCCCAAAAGGCTTTAGGGAGCTGCAGAGTTTATCAATGGACCAAGATGGGTGCTCAGTTTTATCCTCTACCCCCTGCAAGGTGCAACTGAGTTCACTCTGTTACTGCTTAGGCTTCACATAGGCTCGTAAACACGAACATCGTGGTGTGCTGCGTTAGGAAGCTGGATGCTTTGCTGATACCAGGGCTCATAGCTTCAGCACTGTCTCTCCTGGGTAATAAAGACACGTGTCTGGGGTACTGTGTCCAGTTCTGGGTCCCTCAGTTCCAGAAGAACACAGAGCTGCTGGAGGGAGTCCAGCGCAGAGCCATAAAGTTGATGGAAGGGAGTAGAACATCTACCTAATGAGGAGAGGCTGAGGGAGCTGGATCTCTTGAGCTTGGAGAAAAGGAGACTGAGGGATTACTGGGTTTATTTGGATTTAGGTTGGACTGAATGATCTTTAAGGTCTTTTCCAACCTTATCATTACTGTGATACTGTGAGGGGTGACCTCATTAATGTTGATAAATATGTGAAGGGTCAGTGTCAGGAGGATGGAGCCAGGCTCTGCTCAGTGGCACCTAATGATAGGACAAGGGGCAGCAGGTGTGAGCTGAAACAGAGGAGGTTCCACATCAATATGAGAAGGAACTTCATGGTGGAAGTGACAGAGCCCTAGAAGTGGCTGCCCAGGGGGGTTGTGGAGTCTCCTTCTCTGGAGATGTTTAAAACCCACCTGGATGTGTTCCTGTGTGACTTGATCTAGGTGATCCTGCTGCATCAGAGGGATTGGAGTAGATGATCTTTTGAGGTTCTTTCCAGTCCCTAATGTTCTGTGGTTCTGTGAAACACTCCTGCAAAATCATAGCAGCAGACATGAAGGTTTGCATTAGCTGAGCCCATCCATAGGACCATGCATTTCAGATGGGGGATGAGTCTTCCTAGACCTCTGCCAACTCCCCTGTGCGGCACAGACACCTCTAGTATCTCTCTTCAAGAAATGATGGGAAGAGATTCTTCCCTTGCGCTGGCTTTTCAACAGGAGCTGTGTTTGGGTGGAAATGACTTCTAGAAGTGTCTGAACAGTGCATCCTGATCACAGAACATTAGGGATTGGAAAGGACCTCGAAATGTCTTCTAGTCCAATCCCCCTGCCAAAGCAAAACTTCATTTTAGGCAGTGAAATAAACTGGAGAGACCTCTGGGCAACAGTGGCTGGTAAAGGTGGCCTGAGAACAGGACTGTTAACTGGAGGAGCTTAAATCCTGCTGAAAATAAGTAACTGAGTGCAAAGTTAACTGGAGTTAAAACAGCTGAAGGCCAGTTCGTGTGAACTTGGAGGGCACTTCCTATCAGAGAAGTGTTTGGGCTTCTTTCCCCCTCCCTGCTAGCCATATCAGTTTCAGTCAGCTTTTTCTCCTGTGAGTTATTAATACTCAAGGTTTACAAGTGCTGAGTGTGGATGGGAGTGTAACTGTACACAGAGCTTTATGGGGTGAGTTACTGGCTTGGGGGGAGCTGCACGGGCAGAGGACTATGGCTGCCTGTGGAACAGACTTCATCTGGTTTAGGAATGTCTCTGGAAAGGCTGTTTTTGGTATAAACTCAGTGGGAAGTCATATTGATGAAAAATGATGGTGCTGTCCTAGCTCTTGAGCTGAGAGAGCTGATTACCTAGCGCTGATGTTTCTCCTTCAGGCCTTTGCATTGGTTTGAGGTTTTTATTGCTTCCCTCTGTTTTATAGGTTTTGGGAAGATTAAGTGGGGCTTGGACTGGGAGGGGAAGTGGGCTCCTGAGGAGTGGGCTTGTTGTGTTTCTAGAGGAGGGTCTATGTGAGGTGGACTCCTGAGAAGTGGGCTTGTTGTGTTTCCAGAGGAGGGTCTATCTGAGGTGGACTCCTGAGAAGTGGGTTTGTTGTGTTTCCAGAGGAGGGTCTATCTGAGGGGAGATGGACTCCTGAGAAGTGGGTTTGTTGTGTTTCTAGAGGAGGGTCTATTTGAGGGGAGATGGACTCCTGAGAAGTGGGTTTGTTGTGTTTCTAGAGGAGGGTCTATTTGAGGGGAGATGGACTCCTGAGAAGTGGGTTTGTTGTGTTTCTGGAGGAGGGTCTATGTGAGGCTGCCCCAGAACCTGTGATAGAGGGTGACTTCAAACCCAGGCTGTGTGTTTGCAGGTCTCGGGGGAACCCTTTCCATTTCAGACAGCCCAGAAGCGAACGATGAACACGAACGGATGATGTAGTTCAGCACCTTGGCGTGTGAGAGCCGAATGATGGAAAATACATCCGAGTGATGTTCAGTTAATACAATTTGCGATGAATTATTCACTCCCATTTGTTCACCCAGTTCTTAATGTAATAATTTCCTGCCTTCGCCCGCTCTGCCTTTGAAACTGCTGCCCGCAGCTCGTGCCTGACACCTAAGAGAGGCCGTCCACGCCCGCGGCGCCTTCTCCCCGCCTGCCCCCCACCTACACGCAGAAGTGGGTTTCACAGAGCTCAGCGCTGCCGGCCCTGAGCTCTCTTTAAGCAGCTAATCGTAAGTGCTAAAGCGAGGGCTGCTGCCTGCTGAACCTGCTGCACGACCTACAAAAGCCCCTTCTTGTGTGTTAAGCAGCAGAGCAGGGCAGTGGCACTGCTGCAGCCCTGGAGCTGAGGGTCTGGCTTCCAGCACTGCAAAGCAGTGCAGTTGTGCCCCCCCTTTCCTGTTCTTGAGACACCAGAAAACTCAGAAACCTGTGTTTTGCCTGAAGAAAGGAGAGAAGGCATGTTCCTGGGTAGTGGGCATGGGGGAATATGTCCATGTCCTCCCTCTATGTCCCTCTGCAGGGAGCGGGGGTTGAGGAATCTACTGGACAGCAGGATGACCTTGTGCCCTTGTGGCCCTGAGGGCCAACAGCATCCTGGTGTGGATCAGAAGGGGGGTGGTTAGCAGATCGAAAGAGGTCCTTCTCCCCCTCTACTCTGCACTAGTGAGACCACATCGGGAGTGTTGTGTCCAGTTCTGGGCCCCTCACTTCCAGAAGGACACAGAGCTGCTGGAGAGAGCCCAGCGCAGAGCCACAGAGATGGTGAAGGGAGGGGAGCATCTCCCTGCTGAGGAAAGGCTGAGGGAGCTGGGGCTCTTCAGCTTGGAGAAGAGGAGACTGAGGGGTGATGTCATTAATGTCGATAAATATGTGAGGGATGGGTGTCCGGACAGAGCCAAGCTCTTCTCAGTGTCATCTAGTGATAGGACAAGGGGCAATGGGTGTGAGCTGGAACATAAGAAGTTCCATATAAATGTGAGAAGGAACTTCTTCCCAGTGAGGGTGATGGAGCACTAGAAGGGGCTGCCCAGGGAGGTTGTGAAGTCTCCTTCTCTGGAGATGTTTAAAACCCACCTGGATGTGTTCCTGTGCGACTTGGTCTGGGTGATCCTGCTGTGTCTGGGGGATTGGACTGGCTGATCTTTCAAGGTCCCTTCCAATCCCTGATGTTCTGTGATGTTCTGTGACTCACTGCCACCCCACACCCAGCTGCTGGGAGGGGTGGGCAGGAATCAGGGCTGTGTTCTGCTCTGAGCTCAGTGGGACACGAGCTTGGGAAAGGGCACACATCTAATAGGAACCCACAGGTCTTGAAGACCTAGCTCTTGGGATTTGTTGTCTGGACCATGAGGAACATGGAAAGCAGTATCCCTCTGACTTTAGAGTGAGTCCTTTAGAGCAGGACTCACTGCTGCCCAGCCCTGTGCTCTGGAGCCAAACCCTGAGGTGCTAACTTCAGCTTAGGACTGGTTGGAAAGGAGTCTGGTCTCTCCTTCAAGCCACGTTTGCCTGTACCTCTTGGTACCACATCCATACCCAGCTTCATTTTCTGACCTTTCTCTGCTCTTTTCTGGCATCTTGTGGTGGTCAGTCCTCAGTGAGTTGGGAGATACTGGGAATTTTGAAGACAGTGATGAGCTGGTTCTGAGGGCAGATGGGAGCCAAGGTACCTGTGAACTTGTAGGAGTTAGTGGAGAATTCAAAGCTGCTTTAGGGTAAGATAAATCCTACTCTGAGTCTTAATCCTTCAAGGACTTTTAAAAGCTCTGTCAGGGCATGATGGCAGAACCTTCAACACAAAACCCCCTACTCCATAAGAAGCTGGGATTTAGGCTGCTGTTTCTACTCAGTGAAGAACAGCACCCGTAGAGTTAATCTGCCACCATCTTCTGGACCAAAACTCCATAATCAGGCAAAACCTGATTACTGGTTTTAAATGACCAGCTTTTAAATGGCTGAGATTGAATTAAAGTCATAATGGTGGAGCAATCCAACGTGAATAAAGGACAGCTAGATCCACTGGTGAGTGTCTTGCCTACTGCTTGGCTTGGTTTAGGAGAGCAGGAGCTTGGGGCTGCACAGCAACATGGAGTCATTACAGTTGGAAGAGAACCCCAAGATCAAGTCCAGCCATCTACATGTTTTTTGAACACCTCCAGAGATGGTGACTCCACCACCTCCCCAGGCAGCCTGTTTCCATACTTGACGCCTCTTTCAGTGAAGACTTTTTGTATTGTCCAATCTAAACCTCCCCTGGTGCAACTTCAAGCCCTTCCCTCTCATCCTGTCACTATGACTTGGTTGAAGAGACTGACCCCTGCCTCTCTACAACCTCCTTTCAGGTAGCTGGAAACAGCAAAAAGGTCTCTCCTCAATCCTTTCTCCAGACTCATCAGCCCCAGCTCCCTCAGCTGCTCCTCATCAGACTTGTCCTCCAGGCCCTTCTCTGGTCTTGTTGCCCTTCTTTAGACCCACTTCAGCACCTCACTGTCCTTCTGGTATTGAAGTGCCCAATACTGAAGGCAGTATTTCAGGTGAGGTCTCACTTGTGTCAAGTACAGGGGGGCAATCACTTATCTAGTTCTGCTGGCCACATTATTTCTGATGCAAGCCAGGGAGCCATTTGCCTTCTCAGATCATCCATCCTCCCCTTCTTGTGGATGAGTGTCACATTAGCATCCCCCAGAGCACCCTTGTCATCTGGTACCTCCCCTGCTAGCCTAGAGTGTTGATAAATGATGGATAGAGGCTTGGCCAGCTTCTCCACCAGCTTCCTCAGCTCTCTGAGATGGATTCCATCTAGCCCCATAGACTTGTGAATGCCCAGATGTCTTAGCAGTTCAGTAACTGCTTCCTCTGGGGCTGTAGAAAGTGTATGCTGCTCTTCATCCCTGTCTTCCAGCTCAGGAGACTGCCTTTCCCTTGGCAGCTCCTTGGGTGGATCTTCACCTTGGACCTCAGCTGGCTGATAGGACGAGGGGCAATGGTTCTAAGCTAGAACATAGAAGGTTCCACATCAGTATGAGATGGAACTTCTTCACGGTGAGGGTGACAGAGCACTGGAACAGGCTGCCCAGGGAGGTTGTGGAGTCTCCTTCTCTGGAGACATTTAAGACCCACTTGGATTTGCTCCTATGTGACTTGGTCTAGGTGATCCTGCTGTTGCAGGGGGATTGGACTAGATGATGTTTTGAGGTCCCTTCCAATCCCTAATGATTCTGTGATTCTGTGACCCTCAGATTCCAGAGCCCCAAATCCGTTGTGTAGGGGCAGCTGGGGGTGTGTGGGAAGCTATGAGTGGAGTCTCCTGCTGTCCTCAGGAGGGACCTGTTTCCTTTCCTCCCTGTCCTGAGTTCCATCAGACCACTGAGCCTGCTTTAAGGAAGGCAGCGTGTGTGGCTGTGGTGGTCTGCTCCTGTGACACTCCTGATGCTCCTCAGCCTGCCCACCTCCTCCTGGGGTTCTGTCACCAAGCAGAGCTACCACAGGTGAGTGCTGAGCTGCCCTGGTGCCACAGGCAGACACCCCCTGGTGCCCGAGTGGCTGTGTGGTCTGGTCTGGGTTAGATGTGTCAGTTGTGGTGGGGTCAGTGCAGGCCTTCTGCTGGGTGACACCATAGCTCCTGGGTGGAGCAGGCAGAGCCTGCAGCACCGCTGCTGTGCACCCTGCACTGCAGCTGCTGCGCATGCAGACAGCCCACACCCTGCTCGCTGCAGGCGCTGCCCTGGTGGGAGCTTCTGTCCTGTCTCTCCTTCCTTCTCGATAACGTGGGACTGGCGAGCAGAACTGCCCGGTGGTCTCCATTTGCCTTTCTTGTGGGCGTATTTTCCTGTCCTTCCGAACAAAAGGCTTCCCAAGCCAGCGGCAGCGCTATTGTGGCCCTGCTTCCCGTGCTCTGCCGGGATGCCAGAAGCGGTCTGTCCCCGGGGACAGCCCCGCGATGGGTTTCCCTGAGCGTGTGCTGGGGAAGGAGCTTCCTCCCGCAGCGGGACGGGCTGCAGGGTGCTGCGGGGATGAGCAGCCTGTCAGTCGATCTGGCTGCCGGCTCAGGGGGTGGTTGTTGCCCTCTCAGCGCTGTTAGTGTTCCTTGTTTTGCAGCTCTGGTTTTACTTACTGTTTACATCAAATAAGACAGGACTCGAATATCTGTTGCCCCTGTGGCCCAGGGGAGGTTGACTATGAGCCGCTGGCTGGTGCCAGTGTCCTCCTGGGCTGCAGGAGGCAGAGGCTGCGCTTGGACGCTGCAAAGCACCACATCAAGGTGCAGACTGTTCCAGCACAGTCAGAAGGAAATGACAGCTGAGCTAGCAGTCTCCTTTGGAAGGAGGCTGGAGAAGATTGTGTGCTGGTGCTCTCTGCTGGATAAAGCCAGGAAGGCTGTTTTCTCTCCGGTGCCCTGGGTTCCACACCAGCGCTGGGTGCTTGGCTTGGGGGGGGGTCTGTGCAGCTCTGCCCTGGTGGTGAGGGTTGCCTTGGTCTTGAAATGGACAGGGCTAGCTGCTAGCAAGAGATGCATCAGGGTTGCTGAGTGACTTTCCTCCTGTCTCCTCCTTCACAGTGTGTTACTTGCTGAAGAACAACATCAGCCCAGACCTGTGCAATGAAGATGGATTAACTGCACTGCATCAGGTGAGGCCTGGGATGGGGTCAGGGCTCCTTGCTGCTCCACACTGTCACACCTCCCCGCTGTCCTCTGAGCAGACCTGTCAGGGCAGATGGAGAGAGCGCTTGTGGTTCGTTTGTTCCCTCAGTTGAAGCAGTGAAACTGTTTCCTGGGGAGCAAAATGAGATCAAACCCTTCTCTTGCTGTGTCCCAGTCTTTGCTCAGTGATAAGCTCAAGAGTCAGGGCTTGATTTCACACACGAACATTTCTCCTACCCTTGAGCTTTTGCAGGACTGGGCTGTAAACTCTTCGAGCAGATTAACTTGGCCAACCCACAGGCTTTGGAACTGCTTTAAATAAATGATGCTAGGGATGCTTGGAGAGCCTGCAGCTGCTCTCCAGAGACTCAAGGGACTTCTGAAAGTTTGTCTGAGATGACAACAGCTGATCCCCAGTAAAATACAGACTTGGCTGTAGTCCTGTGCAAGGCTGTGTCCTCCCTCAGAGCTTCTGCACTGGTCCCATAAGGGTTTTTCTATTCTTCTTCCAAAAGCCCCCACTGCCACCCCTCCTGATTTTCAATGTGAAGGTACCTGGCAGGAGGCCCATGGGACTCGCTGTGCCTGGCAGCTGCCACCCCCACTGCCATGAGAACAGTGGCACAGTTGTCACACTTGCTCTGAGGATGGAACTCGGAGGCTTCTAGTTTTCTCGCAGTCAGTCACTGCTGTAAATGCTCCCATTGACTTGGGATTTGGGTTGTTTGAAAATGCAAAGTGTCCTCTAGAAGAGTGAAAGGTCACCACCACCTCTCCCAGGTGATGTTACTCTGCAGACAGAAATGCTGGCAGCTTCCTTGCTGTCCCTGCTAGGCCATGGAGGGTCTCACCTTGCCCATTGTAAAGGTGCATTGGGGAGCTGGGGTGGGAATTCTGCATCCCCTTAATTGAACCGAGTCCCTGAACAGAGCGAAGTGGGTGCTGCAGCCCACTGGTGGTGGCTGTCAGTGGGGAACACAGTGACACTTCTGTGTATCACGAGGTGATACCAAACAGCAAATTCCACCTTCCCCAAAGGGAAGTGGTTGAGGCCCTTCTTGTGGGCTGCCTCTGGGACTGTGGTGTGAGTGCATCGAGGATCCTGATTGCTTTTCAGGACACGAAAGTTGCCCCGTGAAGCACCTCATGGGAATCCAACGCCAGCTAGCTGTGGGGAGTAGCATGAGTTGCTGAGAAGACTTTTACTTTTCACGTGGCAGTGGGTGGGATTTTCCCCTAAGTCAAGGGGATGTCAGCTTGTCGGCTCATCCCTTGGCACGTGGTTATATGGGTTACGCTGAGCTTCCACCTTGTTTGCTTTTGAATATGGAAGAGCTAGTGTGACAGAACCTTGCTGTTATGCCCTGGTGGCTCAGCCCCCAAACCAGAAGGCCCTGTAAACACCAGTGACCCTGGGTGTGTCTGGTCTAGGTGTTCTGCATGGTGCTGTTTTCAGCTGCTTGCGCTGAGTTGGGTGTGTAGCACTTTTGGAGGTGCGTGGTGGCCAGGATAAAGTAGATCTCCACATCCAGGTACAACTGAGCAGATGTCTTCCCAAAGTTTAGAAACCATCTGCATTCTCTTCCTCACCAGTGCTGCATAGATAACTATGAAGATATAGTGAAGCTTCTCCTCAACCATGGGGCCAATGTCAACGCGAAGGACAACGAGCTGTGGACTCCATTGCATGCAGCAGCTACCTGTGGTCACATCAACCTGGTGAAGATCCTCATCCAACAGTAGGTGGCTTTTTGTGACTGTCCCTTTCTGCAGATCTGATTCTGCCCACAGCTTCTGTGGATGGAAACCAAGACTGCTTGTAGAACCTTCTGAAGTGGCAGGGGTGGTGATTATTCCCTGGTTCGTGGGACCCCTTCTGGCTTGGGAGTGGACAGGGTGGAGGATGAAGAGCAGGAAGACTGAGGAGAGACAGTGAAGTCCTAGGTGACTTTAGTTCAATTAATGTTCTGGAGACCAGGTCGATATTGGCCGCTGTCTGTCTGCGTTCCAGCGTGGTTGCGTCAGTGCTCGTGACCCTTTCTCACTGGCTGGGTAGAAGTAGGAGCAGCCAGCAGGATCCACCCTCAAGCTCTTAAACACAACTTTAGGTCTTGCAGCCACACTCAGAGACACCACTGCAGCAGGACAGCAGTGTGTTTGTATAGTTCAAATACTTGGGTGAACTCTGTGACCTGTCTCACTGCCTCTTAATTAGTAACCAGTTAGCACTTATTTCCCAGCGCTGTGATGCAGGGTGCTTGCACTGAACCTTCCTCTTGACTCTACCAACACCCTAAAGCTGGAGTCTTCTAGACTTGCTGGCGAGGAGGAGGAAGCCAGATGTGTTTTGAGCATTCATGGGTGCCTGCTGGCAACCCTGTCTGGAGCAGACAGTCCTGACTCTGTGTGGAGCCTTGTCCTCTGCTTCCCAGAGTGAAGGTGTAGAGGGCAGACTGTGCTCTGGGAGCATCACCGTGCTGCCCCTTCTCATGCTCAGGAACAGCCTTCCCCTGGACTTTGGGGGAATGGGGTGGTTTAATGTGTTTGCTACAGTCAGAGTTGTTCTTTACTGGAGGTGTCACCTATCAAATGCCTGGTTAAACCCTGCCTTTGAAGGCAGTGTTACTGGTGATGGGACCTGGAACCCATGGAGACCATCAGAGGAGGTAGCCCATGACAGATGTCCAGTTCCTCATTTGCTGATCAGCCCAAAGCTGGTCCTTTGCAAGTTGTTTGTGCTGCTCAGACAAAGGCAGGGGTGGGGAGATAAGTCAAGAAACACGAATCTGAATGCAAGTAGGTAGTTCATGGTGTCCGTTCACAGCTGAAGGTAGATCAGGCTTCAGCTGACACATTTCAGAAGGAGCTGGAGATGTTCTACTACACAGGAACATGGACACAGGGTGACCCTGCTCTGGCAGTGGGATTGGACTAGATGATCTTTCAAGATCCCTTCCAATCTCTAATGTTCTGTGACTCTGTGACAGTGATGTGTTTAGCTGGAAATGCTTTCAGACAACCAGAAAAGGCCACCAGTTGACAGGAGTATAACTGGTTTTATTTTTATTGCTGTTTTACTGCCAGTGTGCCCTTTGCTAGATGGAAGCCTCCCACCACCGTTCAACCTCTTGTCTTTTCCAAGAGGTCTGGTCCTCATGAACCACTGGTCCTCTCTGAAGGACTACCAGATGCCCACATACCAGGCACCTGCTAGCTGCTTGCCATTGTTACCTAAAAGCTCAGCAGATAAGTTACTTCTGCCACTGAGAAACCACCAGTCTGTCCAGTGCCAGGATGAGGGGAGGAACAGGAACAGCTCAGTGGCTCGTGTGCCCCACAGCCCACGAAGGTTTAGTGTGCTGCTGGAGCTTACCTTCCCCACTCATGGTCCCATGGCCTTGCTCCAAACCTTTATCTCACACAAATCTCAGTGATGCTTGGCTGACTGTCAAAGCCCAGCTAGGTCCTGCTCAGTGTTGATCCCAGTGCTGGACGCTGTCTGCTCCAGGATGCCCGAGAGCCTTTCCCGTGTAACGCTGCCTTCTGCTTGCAGCGGAGCAGACTTGCTGGCGGTGAATGCCGACGGCAACATGCCGTATGACCTCTGTGAAGACGAGCCAACTCTGGATGTCATCGAGACTTGCATGGCCTATCAAGGTAAGGAGATGAGTTCACATGAAGTGCAAAAATGGGTCAATGTGGTACTAAAAATCACCTTGTTGCCCGGCCCTTGCTTTGCCTCTGGAGAAAAGCAGAGAGCTGCTGCCTCACATAATTCCTTGGAACTGATTCTGTCTAGTTTCTCTCCTTCCTAAATAATGAGGGTGAAGGACGTCTATTGGCCATCTCAGCTGCACAGCCTCTGAAAAAGAATGTGAGGTCACGTCAACCAGGAATTCCTAGGTCTAATTTTACCCAGCCAGCAGAGACAAAGACTCTTTCCAAGGCTTCTCTCTTTGCCTGGAATTTTAACAGGGATTACACAAGAGAGGATCAATGAGATGCGGGCTGCTCCGGAGCAGATAATGATCTGTGACATTCATGACATACTTGCCACCGGACAGGACCTGAACAGGACCGATGCCCAAGGCGCTACGTTGGTGAGTGAAACTACGGCGGCTTCACTCTTGCCTTCCTTCAGCCTGCGGGTCATGAAACCTGCCCTGTGGCAGGACTTATACAAAATCAACTCCCACGAGTCACCGAGAGGTCAAGGAAGCTATTTTGATCGTTTCCCCTGGCTGGTTTGTGGCCACTTGGGACAGGCTCTGTCCAGCTGGCATGACATGCTGTCCAGTGTGGGATTTTTGAAGTGAATCTGTGGGCGCTCTGTCAGCTGTCCAGCAGCTCAGGTCCTGCAGCAAGGATGCTGAGCTCCTGGGTCCTGTCTGCTGGTGCTAGCAGCTTCCAAAGAAAGGTCTAAGCAATCCCACGGAGAAGAGCTGCAGAACATAGCCCTTCGGCAGACCTCCAGGGAAACAACCTCCTGAACAACCTCCCAGTAAACCCTTGGCTCTCACTAGTTTAGTAGTCTGATGTGACTGGCACAGAGGAGACTGAGAGTCCTCTTCTTCTCGTGGGAGCAGGATGCACAACACCAGCTCACGCTCCCCTAAGAGTCTCTGCTCTGGAGACTGTCTGCTTTCTCTTCTTTCTGCTCACACTGTATGGACGGAGAGCTGTGTTCGTGCACGTAGGATGGTAGGATCTGCCCCTGGGCTGAGGAGAGCACAGGACAGCGTCTGGTTTGACAGAGAAGGCTGAACAGTTCTAGTCCTGTCCCCTTCCTTTTCACCTGCAAGCATGTCTTGTAAAATCTCACTTACAGCAGCCCCAATCTAGGCAAAATTCAGCGTTGGGACTGTGATAGGACCTTGGTCACTTGATGTTTGGGTCCAGACATAGCTGACTGCAGCCACTGGGTGTCATTTGTTGGCCAGCGCATTCAGGTGATTTAATCTGACTTGTCAGCTACAGCAGATACTAGAAGCTTAAAGGGAGGGCAGGCTTCTCTCCAAGAGAAACTTAATTGACTGAAGCTTTTATTGCAGCTTATTTTTTAACACATGTTTTGCTGTAATAAGCACTAAATACATAAATGTAAGGAGACCTCTTGGCCTTCTTTTTATATCTCACCCAGCTGGCTGCCCAGGGAGGTTGTGGAGTCTCCTTCACTGGAGATGTTTAAGACCCATCTGAATGTGTTCCTGTGTGACTTGGTCTAGGTGATCCTGCTGTGGCAGGGGGATTGGACTGGATGATTATTTGTGGTCCCTTCCAATCCCTAATGATTCTATGATTCTATGATTCTGTGACTTGGTCTAGGTGGTCCTGCTGTTACAGGGGGATTGGACTAGATGATCTTTCGAGGTCCCTTCCAATCCCTAATGATTCTATGATTCGATGATTCCATGCTCCTTCATGTGGCCTCTGGAGGGTAGCACCCAGTGCCATAAAGCTTATGTAGAAATGGGTAGAACTGTCAGAAAGCATCAGAATTTACTTCCAGGTAGAAGCTTAACTTTATGTGGTAGATTCCATGTGGAAATTTTTGGAAAGAGGCTTAAATTCCCCGGCACAGTTAGAATCATAGAATCATTAGGGATTGGAAGGGACCCCAAAGATCATCTAGTCCAATCCCCCTGCCACAGCAGGATCACTTCAGTGGAGAAGTTATAGAATCAGAATCACTCAGGGTTGGAAGGGCCCACCTGATCATCCAGTTCCAACCCTGAGTGATCCTGACTCTATAACTAGTTGCAATAGGATGAGCCCCGAGCGGAGTTCCTACCTCTAGAGCAGTGCGTAGGTCGGTGTTTTGCTGCGAGATGCAGCAGCAGACTGCAATTATGAAAATCCTCAGTGTCATTTGATCCAGAAAATCCCATCTGCAGCACTTAAGGGAGGAAGTGAAGGCATTCTTGTGGCATGAGAAAGGCAGAATTTACAGAGGATGGTGTTGTCCGTTGCAGGCTTAACGTTGTGATGGTGCTGTTCCCCTACAGACTGGAAAGCACTTGGTTTAGAACATGAAAACATTGTTTTTCTAGCCCATATATGCCAGTTATTACAGATTCTGTTAAGCAGTTTCCAAACAGAATGACCTGCAGGTAATAATGAGTTTTGGTAACAGGAACAACCTGTATGAATTGTGCTGCCTGTCTACATCTAGACTCAGATGTTGTCCAAGAAATTCCCATGGAATTTGATGTGTGAAACCATTCATGGTCCTTGCAGGTAGTTCATACTCTGTTCCTTATCTCCTAGCTACATATAGCTGCAGCCAATGGCTATCTGCATGCAGCTGAAGTCCTTCTTGACCAGGGGGCAAGCCTCGATGTTAAGGACTGGGACGGCTGGGAACCTCTTCACGCTGCTGCTTTCTGGGGACAGGTAATGATTGTGTCGCAAGCGTCATGCCTAGTGGTCGAGGGGCAGGCTGGGGATGCTGTCTTCCTGGATTTGAGCAGAGCCTTTGACACCATTTCCCACAGCATTCCTGTGGAAAAACCGGCTGCCTGTGGCTTGGCCAGGTGGGAGCTATGCTGGGTGGCCGGACACGAAGAGTAGTAGTAAATGAAGTTAAATCCAGGTGATGACCGGTCACCAGTAGTGTTCCCCAGGGCTCAGTGTTGGGGCCACTCCTGTTTAGTGTAGACAAGAGGAAATGGCTGTCCTCATCTGAAGCCCCAGACCACTGAGACCCCAGAGGAAGTTGAGACAAGAGAGGAGTTTGCCCTGGTTGATGAGGACTGGGTTAGGGATAGGTTGAGCAAACTGGATGGACACAAATCCATGGGCCCTGATGGGATGCACCTGCACGTGCCAAGAGAGACCCCAGAAGTCGCTGCTGAGCCACTCTTCATCATCTTTTATAAGTCATGGGGATCAAGAGAGCTGCCTAAGTACTGGAGGATAGCAAATGTCACTCCAGTCTTCAAAAAGGGTAAGAAGGAAGACCCAAGTAACTATAGTCCAGTCAGCCTCACCTCCACCCCAGGAAAGGTGATGGAACAATTTGTCCTAGAGTTGTCTCCAGGCACATCAAGGACAGGAGAGTCATTAGGGACAGTCAGCACGGCTTCACGGAGGGAAAGTTGTGCTTGACCAACCTGACAGCCTTTGATGAGGGCATAACCAGGTGGATAGATGATCCCTGATGTTCTGGGGTTCTGTGATTCTGTGACATGGCTTAGTGATGGGCTTGGTACAGTTGGGTTAATGGTTGGAATGATGATCCTAAAGGTCATTTCCAACCTAAATGATGCTATGATTCTGTTTTGTTTGTGAGGGTGACATCTTTTTTTTGTCTGGACAAACAGTGGAGTACTCAGCTGGGGCTGGACTCTCTGGGCAGCATCAGAAGAGGTTCATAGGGCTCCAAAAAAAACCCCCTCTTGCTGAGAAGGTTAGGGAACAGTATGTCTGTGTGGTGGGATGGGTGGAACAGTGTTTAACCACACACACACATACCAGAGTAATTGGAGGCAACTTGAGCCTGCATGCCATTGCTCCTTCACTGCAGCTTTTCAGCAGGGAAGTGATTGCCTAAAATACCAACGTGGCTTTTCCTTCCCTCTCTTTAGATGCAGATGGCTGAGTTGCTGGTGTCCCACGGGGCCAGTCTGAGCGCTAGGACATCTCTGGATGAGATGCCAATAGGTGAGTTTATTAAGCTTAAAGGAAATTGCTGAGAAAGCTTTTCCCTGTAGGCAGGCTGGAGTCTTCACACGGTGCCTTCAGAAGCAGGATCATAGTTTTTCAGGTGGCTTTAGGATCAAAGCTGTGGCTACTTGAACTGGGATTGAAGTTTTAAAGTGCTTGTTCTGTTACCTCTGAAAACACTTTTTCCTGCTGGTAAAAACAAGGGGCAAGGAGTTTCTCAGGTCTTTCTCCTGTGTGTTTCCACTCACGTTATCCCCCTGTACCTGTGCTAGGGAGTCTCTCTGTTCTTACATTGCAGTCTTGGACCTGAGCAGCTTTACAGGGCAGCCTTAAGACTTGGATATCTACCTTTGCTTTGCTTTAAAGAAGTGTGGAAGCTATAAGAGGTTGGAGAGGGAAGAGAAATTAGGCACCAGAATTGGAACAGCTTGGAAATAGAAATGCTTCAGAGTGACCATGGGTGTTAAAACCTTGTCCCACACTTCCCTTTGACCAAACATGTTCTGAGCCCTAATTGGAAGAACCTGTGCGTCTTCGTTTCAAAGGTTGAAAGCCCTTGTCTTCTGATCTGGTCTGGTTTGGTCTTCACTTGTGTTTCCCTTGGGCTTTTCTCATCTTGGAGGCTGGAGTTAACAAGCGGGGCTGCAGCCTGATGGTGACTACAGGCCTTTCTTCCTCCCACCTTGAAGCTTTGCGACCGTGTCCATATAGCTGTCACCCGTCCATGGGCAGGGACACTGGATGCTGCAGATAGGACAGAACATCGCTGAATAGCTGGATCACTGCAAAGCTGACCCCCCATCACAATCAGAAGCTCTTGTTTTCAATGTGAGGGTAGTGCGACACTGAAACAGGTTGCCCAAGAGAGTTGTGGATGCTCCATCATTGGTTGTATCAGAGGTAGATTGGATGGGGCTCTGGGCAACCTGGTCTAGTGGGAGGTGGCTCTGGCCCTGTCAGGGTTTTTAGAACTAGATGATCTTCAAGGTCCCTTTCAACCCAAACCATTCTGTGATACTCTGCTTGAATTTCCCTTCTCTTCCCCCAAGCATTTGCAGTTGTGTCTATCCTAGGAAGGCCCAGTTAGTAGCACAGGGTTGATGGCTCCTCATGTGAACTGTGTGGCTAACAGCCTGGTTCGTGTGTGCCATAGATCTGTGCGAAGAGGAGGAATTCAAAGTGTTACTCCTGGAGTTGAAACACAAACATGACGTGATCATGAAGTCTCAGATGAGGCATAAATCCTCTCTGAGTCGAAGGACCTCCAGCACTGGCAGCCGGGGGTAAGTGTTCTGTTCCCCACGGGTCACCCAGTGCTTAGGTTGGCCACCCAGCCATGGCTGCAGCGTGCAGAGGGCGACCATCTGTCCTTTCTGAACAAATCCAGACAGGCAGCAGCTGACTTAGAGATGCTGAAAGAGAAGCTCCTTTGAAGAGTGGTTCTTTCAGGAGAAAGAGGTGGTGTTTCTTTGGGGGAAGAGTGGCTTTGCACTACTGTGGTTTAAGAAGATATTAGCAGAGGACTGAGCAGTGAGAATTTACCCAGTTAAACCACTGATACTGGTGTTGGAGAGTCAATGCCTCAAGTGGATTAATTCAAGCCTCTCAGTACATCTCATGGCCAAGATGCTGTGCTCAGCTGCAGTTTGCACAGGTCTTCATGAGATGTTTCCTTGGTACCAAAGCAGCCCTGCAGACCACAAATCGCCCTGCGCAGTCTGTGAGCTGTTTCCCTCCACTGGTTGCAGAGCTGACCCACAGGGTGAGCTGTATGAGGTCTCACACAGATTTGCAGTGCCACTTAAAACCCCTTAAAAATCCCTCCCACCTTTAATAGCCCGGCTAGTGCCTTAGCTTTGTGTGGGGGCCAGGAGGCTAAATTCACTTTCCATTCCAGAGGGGGTGGCTGTGAAGTGAGACAAGGAGGTGAGAAGAACTACAGAGTAAGAGGAAGTGTCACGTCCTGCTCACAGCTGTGATACCCCTTCTTCTTGCCCCCTAGGAAGGTGGTGAGGAGGGCCAGCCTTTCAGACCGAACAAACCTCTACAGAAAGGAGTGTGAGAAAGAGGCCATCGTCTGGCAGCAGCTGGGGGCAGCAGAAGAAGGAAGAAACTCTGGTCTTGTTGGAGAGATTGGGGAGACTCGGTCTGACCAGGAGAACACAGACCCCGTAAGGAATCTCTTCTCTGCGGAGGGAGTCACTGTGGAGGGCTGGTGCAGTGCAGGTGCAATAGCACTGGGTGTCCTGGGGTAGCAAGTGGCTGGGAAATTTGCAAACCTTATCCATCAGACGTAAGCAAAAGACCAGATTCTCTCTCGTTTGGTGTGAGCTGGGCTCTCCCACTCGAGTGGAAGGGCTCGCTTGGAGTTACAGCTGCAGAAGCAGTTTTGAGAAAAGGCTGTAGGAACCAGGACTTTCAGCAAAAATACCCTCCATTTCTCTTTGCAGCTGACAAACCAGTAGTCACAAACTGGTTGTACTCTTGTTTGTTTGTAATTCAGTTATGGCTGTGTTGTGTTAATGTGCTTGTCTGTCTACTTATTTTTGTGTGTGGGAGTCCTTCTGACTTCAGGTCCCGTGTTCCTGGCGGGGAGCTAGCTCCTGGTTGGGGCTCACAGTGCTACAAGGTGCTGTTAGTGAGTTCAGTGTCTGAGAGAAAAGCTCAGTGTGAGCAGGCTTGGGAAGCTGTCACAGGGATAAACCTGGCTATGGGGGATGTAGGAAGATGCTCTTCTTTCCTGTCTTCTTGTTGCAGAACTCAGCGCTGGAGAACTCTTCCCTCCTCCCGGAGCTGGCAAACAAAAGCACGCAGTGTGACTCTGAAATCCCAATCCAGAACGGACTCATGGCATCTGCCAGCACCTACCAGTACAGCTTTTCCAACGGGGACGTGTGGAGTGTGCACGCTGACCCTAACAGTAATCCTGGCCACTTGCTGCCCTATGGCAACCCCGGGCTCGCCGACACACAGCAGTTCTGGGGGACCTACAAGGAGCACAACCACCAAACACTCTCTGAACTTAAGCGGCAGCGGGCTGCAACCAAACTCCTCAGTCACCCTTTCCTCAGCACCCACTTCAGCAGTGGCATGGCAGGAGTTGCTGAGAACGGGGGCGAGGCCAAGTCACACCTAATCGGATCCAGGACTTCTCCCTACAGCTCAAATGGGACATCAGTGTATTACACAGTGTCCAGTGGTGATCCACCCCTCTTGAAGTTCAAAGCTCCCATGGAAGAGATGGAAGAGAAGGTGCATGGGTGCTGCAGAATTTCCTAGTCTCATCTGTTTCTCAACCCAGATGAAACAAGATGCGGCTGGGCTGGCTGCATGGCTGTGGCCAGGTTGTTCGCATTGCAAAGGGAAGATTTGGTTGTGGACATCCTGACTGCAGCGGCCTTGTTCCTCTTGAATTAAACTTTATCCTGCCAATTACTTCCACTGGAGTTGAATGAGTAACGCAGGTGGAGCGTGGCTCCTAGGAAAGGGAGAGATGCGCATCAGTCAGATGTAAAAGGAGTGACCCTAGTCTTGCTCCCTGGGGAGGAAGCGATGGTGCGCTGCCTCCTCATCCTTGGGAAGCCATAAGATGCCTTGGAACAAAGACAGGATCCGAATGAAAATCTTTGCCTCTGAGCCTCTTGCTGTAGGTCACCAAGCTGCTGGAAGGTGGCAGTTCAGACCTGAATTCTCCCTCTTGGGTGACGCACATATCCTGGAGGGGAAACCAACCCCACCACGGGGTCTGCAGCAGGGGACAGAGCTGTGTTCCACACGGCTGGATCCAGCACTTGCAGGGCCTGAGCAACAAGCAAGTGGAGATGCTGCCCTTGCTTTAGGAAGCATGCAAGGGCTTGCCCCCTTGCCGTAGCAGATGGCCATCAAAAACTGTGCACTGGCTGGATCCTGTTCCGCTCACGTCTGCTCGTCACTGCAAACTTGTGAGGTTTGAAGCAGAACTCTTCCCGGAGCAGGCATCACCCAATAGGCTTTAAAAACTGATGTGGCAATAAGGGACCTGGCAATAGAATTGTGCTGCAATAAAAACCTGACAAAGGTCTATATTGGATAAGTAATTTAAAAAAACCCCCTTATTTGTACTGTTTAGACTCTTAATTTGTTAAAACTGAAACGACTTTTGCTGATCTCACTTTCCTATTGATTCTGTTTGTTTACGCTCAACACAGATACTAGGGGCAGTGTCCTTTGTGTTCTGATTTTTTTTCTGGATTTCCAGAACCACAGGGCTTGGGATGGGTGAAGAGAGAAAGACTTGCACACACTAACCTAGAAATGCCATGGAAGTGTTTCTGCTCTCCCTAGGTGTTGCAACACTTGCAGTAACCTGCAGTCTTTGGCTGATGAATAACTGTCAAACCATCACTTTGGTAACTGAGCACTGCAGCAGGGCAGCAGGTTTTCTGTGTCTCCTTTCCAGCTCCCACGCTGAAGTTGCCAGCTGTGGTTAGTAGCTGTTAGAAGACTTAAAAGCCCCGATGTACAAGGGAGTCCCCTAGCCCCACGCAGCGTTTAGCAAAGCCTCTCCGCTGCACCCCACGAGCAGGGCAGTTCGTGCTGGTTCTGTCAGGCTACCTGAACAACACTGGCACGGTGTTACCTGGGGGGTTGGTACTGGCTTTTCAGCAGGTTCGGGCTTGCACACCCCAGGGGAGGTGAGAGTGCCCCGTGGAAGACAGCTCTGAGGAGCTGGCCTCAGCTGAGTTAGCACGTGGTTTCTATAGAAGTAGCTGTAAATCTTCAGTCCTTGCCCTGCACAGAGGAGGGATCACACACGTAATTATTTGCAAATAGTAACTGTCTGGGGCAGTTTAGGTCCCACACTCTGCAAACATAAGGCTGTTTGGGTCACTGTAAGCCATCAGTGGATTAAATCCAGCTCACGGGGTTGTGCTTTAGCCAAACAACAGCAAATGCATCTTCCACCCATCTTCCTTGTAGCCGGCAGCAGTTCGACATCAGTCTGACACTTCACACATGTGGTCCTCCCACTTTTCTAGGCTACAACAGTGGCTGCTCCCCATTGCTGGGGCTGGATACGTTATGATACAGGGCTCCGGGCTCCTCACGGCAGCAGAGGTGGCCGAGTGCCACCACCACAGCCGTGCTGCGCAGGAAGCGCTTCTGGACCTGCGAAGTTATTGCCAGGCTGACCTTTCTTTTGAAGTTGAAGATGCAGTTCTCTTCTCACACCAGTTTCAGAACGTCACAGGAAATGGTAGCAGTTGGTCTGATTTTGTTAAAGCCTCAGCTCAGTTCAAGGTCGAGGGGTTCTTTGTACCTTGTGGACGTTCGGAGGAGCTGGGTTTCCTTCATTACTGAAGCGCACGTGCTAAGTGTAAGACTAGAAAACACTTCTCACTTTCAACTTAGCCTTAAGGGATTTTCAGAGTCGTTCTGTAGTGGAATGAAGATGATTCAGTAACTGGACAGACTTTACTGCATCCATGTGTGGTTTAACTTGTGATTACCTTGAGAAGATTCTGCTGGGCTAGCACCAAGTGTAGCCTGGATGTTACTGAACTGGTAGACATGACCTTTCAGGTGCCTCTCTTGTCTCATGGTGGTGAAGGTTGTCTCTTCAAGGTCCCTTCCAATCCCTGATGATTCTATGATTCTTCACATCATCTTTATGAGAATCCTGGACTCACTGTAATCAATTTTGGTGCTGCTGTCCTTGAAGTGGTGCAAAGCTCTGGCCTAGCTGATGCCTTCCGACGTAAAGAAGGAGGGATCAGGCCCTTTTCCTTCTCAGAGCACTTGCGTGCTGTTGAATCCTACCGAACTCCAAGCGAATGAAAAGGAGACCATTGAAAACAGACAGTGTTGAGTAGTTTGAGGCTGGCTCGCACTCAGAGTTATTAACATATTAAGCCTACAAGGAGCCAGTTCTTTGTAGACAAACAGCATTCAGTCCATTGGTGTTTCCTTCTTATGTGAGATTCCAGAAGACCATCACTCTAGGTGTGATCCTGAGCAAACCAGCTCTTGAGTCACTATCAGGCCAGAGATATTAGTGCTTCTGCATTGCAAAACATCTCTGCACTTGGGGTTTGTGTGGTAATTGTAAAATTGGCTGTCATACAGCTCTCCTGGTGTTCTCACTGCAAGCCAGCGTGCTCACTGAGGTCTTGTGGTGTCTGATCATCTGGTTTAGATGAGCCAGTAATCAGTGAATCTTCCCGGGTGTTTCACAGCCATGGCAAGCGTTTGCCTGCCACTGGCTTTGGGCTGAAGCTGCGTCAGAGTGGGACTTGCAAAAGCGGTTGAAGTGGAATTCCTGGAGTGGAATCACATGTTGATGACATTTGGTTTACAGAGGTCCTGCCTGCAGGGCGCTGTCAGATAGGTTCAGAGAAGGAGCTGGTGAATCGTGCTGCAGGCAGAGCTGTGAGTTGTAGGTCTGGGATGAGGAATTCTGTAAACAGATGTCTAACCTGCTCCTGGTAAACTGCTTTGTAGAGACAAACAGGCTTTTGGGGAGTAACAAGCACATGGCTGCTCTTCTATGTGTGCTGTAGGAGCCCACCTCTAGGCACAGGGCTTTCTGTTATATAACTTAACAGTTACAACAGCGATGGTTCTGTGCATCTATGTGTCTTCAAGGCCATCCCAGTGGAAAGCTCTGAGGTCCACAGCAGAAGGCCCTTAGCGATCTGGTCTAGCAAACTAGCTGGTCGAGGAGAGCGGCTTTACGTGCCGCATGGAGAGACTTTTTAGATGGAAAAAAGGGTTCTTGCAAAATGGTGTTTGTGCTTTACTGAGCTCAACCCAGAAAGTCCCAGCACTGAAATGCTGGATTCAGTACCATTGCTGGGATCCGTTTGATGTCAGGGATTGGACGGAACCTCAAAAGATCATCTAGTCCAATCCCCCTGGCAACAGGATCTGTGGCATCCCAAGTGATGTGATGTTAGCCCACTTAGTCTCATTTCTGTGTTGCTCCAGAATCTTAAAATGTGATATGATTCCGCACCATCTTCCAGGTGTGGCTGAAGAGCTCCTGGAAGAGGAGAAAGAGCGTGGCAGAGCAATAATGAATCGGTGCAATATGCAGTGGAGGTCATGACATCTCTAGCTTATTGAGCAGGGCCTTATTTCATGGGCTTGAAAGCACTTAGAAGCATCTAAGCAGCGTTACAACTTCTGCTTCATGTGCTTTTACTTCACTCTCAGAGCTCCCTTTACCCAAACTTACTCTGCTTAAACTAAATCAGCAATATCATGAAATAGGAGAAAGCAATAGCACTGGTCTCTGATGAGTGGCAGGAGAAGAGCTGTCCACACGCTGGAAGGTGTGAGCCCCAGGAGAACAGCTGTCCACACGCTGGAAGGTGTGAGCCCCAGGAGAACAGCTGTCCATGCTCCAGAAGGTGTTCTCCCTGCCTCTGGGTATATCTGTGCCTTATCGTACTCGCTAGAGGTAACTTGGCAACTTGTCTGTGGTGACCATACAGCGCTGTGCTCCAATGGGGAGGCTCTTTTGCAAGGGGATATCAGTTCAGAGCATAGCAGGGTTTGGAGTTTTTCAGGTTCTCCTGTGATCATGGGTGGTCTCTTCCCAAATACACAGAAAGGAAATGCACAGGGTCTTAATTTTAATTTAAAATCTCAGCTTGACCTAACTCGTTACAGCGGTTCTCTACAAGCAGAGGCCAGAACACACTCGTAGGGGCAAGACCTATCCTCTTGCTGCAGGACACTACTAATACATGTTTGGCTTCATTTTGCTTGTGGCTTTACAGCAGATTTTGTTGCCCCTGGTTGTTCTTCAACTCTATTCTGCTCATTTCACGTTGGCCAAACTGGTAACAGACTCCCCACTTTCCACACACAGTTTGAGCACCACTGGGTTCTTCAGGCAACATCTGTCACAGCACGGTTCGACCTAGAATACTAGAGGAGGCTCCGCTAGCACAAACCTACACCAATGCGGGTATCTCCACCCACCACAGGAGTGGAGGTGCAGGTTGTTGTGCGGTGCGGGTGCAGCCTTGCTGTTGGCACCTCTGCGTCTTCAGCCTCTAGACTGCAGTGTGAGGAGGGACCATGAGAGCCTTGGCAAACCTGGTGTGGCTCGGCGTGGCTGCCTCTTGAACGTTCCAGAGCGAAGGGAGGGCAAGCCTTCTGCAATAACTCCTAGTTCCATCCATCAGTAGTGAACGATGTACAAACAGAACTCGATGAGATGTATTTTATGTGAACAAATAATGTACAGACTGTATATCACACTAGCAGCTTTGTGTATAAAATGGCATTTTGGCAATCAGAGTCTAATATATTTAAAACATTTTTTTTAAATAAAAAAGAGGATATTTGATATTGTACGGAACCGACTTCATTGCTACTGTAAGTACGAAGAGATGGTTTCCTCACGTGCTCAAAGCAAAGCGTAGAATCTGAACCTGTATGTAAACTCATGCCAAAAGGGTATGTCTGACAGTATTAGCACCTGACTCAGTGTCTTTACTAGATATTGAATTTTTTTAATTTAAAAATTATATTAAATTTCTTTTAATAATACAAATATGCCACCGAGTTTTCTTCCATCGGTTCACGTGTTGGTGCTCGGCCTACAATGTCTCTGCCTGTAAGCGCCCGCAGGAGCTGTTTAGCAGAGTAAATCTGGGCAGTGGGTAGGGATCACCTCTTATTTTTCAGCAGATACCACTAGTCTGTGATGAGGAGGAAGGCCAGAAGTGTAAATGCCTCTCCTGAATTTCGTCATGTCCAAGCCACAGAATCACAGAACACTAGAGAGTGGAAGAGACCTCAAGAGATCATCTAGTCCAACCCCCCTGCCACCAGCATGAAGCTGGTGGATTTCCACTGACCAGTGTGAAGAATATTAATTTCAAACCCTTTGTTTTATGGAGATGTTAAGGTTTCTGTTCTGATCAGGATGTGTGGTAAGTATTAAGCAGCCTACTTTGAGAAGGTCAAGACTGCAGTGATACAGAGAATGTTATTGGTAGAGCAGATTTAGCCACGTTGCCTTATCACGGCCTACAGCAGGCTCCCCAGGGCAGTGGTGAAGTCCCCATTCCCAGAGGTATCTAAACGACGTGTAACCGTCACTTTGACGACTCGCTCGGTGCTAGGCTACGGCCTCCACGGAGGCCTGGGGTGGGCACCAGGGGAGCAGCGAGGGGCGCAGCCGCCCTCCGGCAGCTCCGAGGCCCGGCCCGGCCCGCGGCCGCAGCCAACCAGCGCGCGGGGCGGGGCGCGGCTCCCCCAGTGGCGGCGCTGGCGCGGGGCCGTTGGCGTTCAAAGCCGCTATAAAGGGCTGCGGAGCGCAGCCGGCCCGTGGTGGTGTCGTCTCACTTCGCCATGGCCGACACATCGCAGTGGCTGGGGGAGGGCGCCGGGCGCTNCACCCGCTCCGCTCCCGCGAGAGCTCCTGCCCCCGGGCCCCTTCCCCAGCAGCTCCGGAGACCGGCACAGAAGCCGTGAGGGTCTCTGTTATAGAACGATGGTTCAGGTTGGAAGAGACCTTCGAAGTCCAACCCCCTGCAGTGAGCAGGGACATCCTCAACTGGAGCAGGTTGCTCAAAGCCTCGTCCAGCCTGACCTGGAATGTTTCCAGGGCTGGGGCATCTACCACCTCACAAGAAAATCTATTCCACTGTTTCATCGTGTTTATCATAAAATATTTCCTCTTTATAGCCAGCCTAAATCTCCCTCTTCTAGTTTAAAAACATCACCCCTTGTACTGATACAACAGCCTCTGCTAATAGGGGTGTCCCCCTTTAAGTACAGAAAGGCTGCAGTATGGTCTCCTAGAGGCCCCATCTTCGGGCTGAACACCAACATTCTCAGCCTGACCTTGCAGCAGAGGAGTTAAATCCTTCTGATTGTTTTTGTGGCCTCCTCTAGACCTTTTCATGCTTTTGTGCTGAAGTCTTGAGAGCTAGATGCAGCACTCCTGCTAAGGTCCCACCAGAATGGAGCAGAAGAATAGGATTGCCTCCCCTGACCTGTTGGCCATGCTTGATCTGATGTAGACCAGGGCACAGTTTGCTTTCCTGGGCTCTGAATGTGCATTGCCAGCTCACATCCAGCTTTTCCTTCACCTGTATCCTCAAGCCCTTCACTGCAGGGCTGCTCTTGATGCCTTCATCTCCCAGTGTGTGTTGCTACCAGGGATTGCCCCGACCTAGATGCACGAGTTTGCACGTGGTCCTGTTGAACTTGAGAGTCATATAAGCCCAGATTTCAAGCTTGTCCAAGTCCCTTCATGTGACATAAAGCAAAGACAAATGGCTTTAAAACCCTTTTGATTGAAGGAAGGCTTGTGAGGTGGACAAGCTAGTAGGTACATGCTTTGTAACACCCTGATGGTGTGTATCCACATACTACACCTGTGGAATTTCATTTTCCTGGTTACACTGCTCTGGAGGTTCTCTGCCGCCACTGCTGCATGAAGAACTGCTGCCGCTGTTCATAGACAAACCACCTGCTGGAGTTTCTTGTTCTTCTGCAAAGCAGGTGATTTCCTCTTACAGGTTCCTTACAGATGTGCTCTGCAGGCCGTATTCTCTGCTGGAAACTCCTGTTTTAAAGGCTATGACACCACAAAAGCCTCTTATAAAAGAAGGAGGTTCAGTACAGAGATAACGACTACATCTCCCTTCTTCACCTCTTCCCTCTTTAACCCCGTGAATTGCCCCAAAGTGCTGTGCAGGACTTCCCTCCTGCAGGAGTGGATGGCTTTGATCTGATGCAGAGCATGGCTTAGAAATCATGCGGTGCAGTAACTTCTAACTGTTCTTCGTAGGGTTTACAGCCTTTGTAATCCCCAGCAGGGAACCACCCTTCTCATTAGGAGCTGCTCAATTGGCTGAGCTACGGTTTAAATGTGTAGCTTCCTCCTTGGTTGGCTGGGTGAAGCAACTCCTGTCTGTGTAACTGCTTGCACGGGGCACACCCTGAGTCAGACACTGAGCTCACTCCTTGCCCCCTTCCGAGTGCAGAAGTTTAGGGTGTGCACGAGGATGACATGACCAGTGGGCTTCTGGCCAGAAACGGTCATGGAGGAAACCCTTTTTAAAAGAGAGAGTAGATGGGACCAGTCTGGTGACTCAAATGCTGTGAAAGCATCAGTTTCTCCAAAAAAAAGCTGCCCTTGTGCGTGGTGTTCTCACTTGTAACTGCCTGCTGAATGCTGCCCTTGTGCTAAGAGCCAGGCAAGTTGTCCTTGCCCAGGGCTGTGTGAGTGCCTGATCCACAGAGTGTTTTTGTGGACAGGGAATGGAGAGAAAGTTTGACCTCTTACAATATTCCAAGTATCAGATGCTGTGTGATACTGCTCAGTCACATCTGAGCTCTTCAGGTTAATGTGAGGAACAGGACAACTTCAGATGTTCCAGTTTCTGCAGTCAGCTTGAGTGACAAAGAGGACACTGTTGCTGTCTGGCCTCTGTTGTCCTGAGCAGATGAGGGCAGAGCAAAGGCTTTCCTTTTTCTCCTCTAAACTTAACTGTTTCTTTGCTCATTTTGAGTAAAAGTGTATTTCTCTTTTCAGCTGCTAATTCTGGGATTAGAACTCAAAGGAGTAACCTTTTTGAAGGGGACTGATGTTTCCAAGGGATTTAGTGTGAATTATACAGTGTTCACGTGGTCTCATCAAAAGCATTTTCCCCTTTTTTGACACTAGACAAGTGACTGGCTGGAGAAAGGCACTGAGGATGCTTTAAAGCACAGGTGTAAAGTAATGTTATCTAGAAATACCAATGTGCTTGTGTGTGTTATAGCCAAGAACTCCCCCATAGGGAGCCCATCCCTCTGGGAGCAGGGCACAGGTGGGAATGCAGAGCTCAGCCTGTTCTTGTGGGAAATATTGCCACAAGGTAATGCCACACACAGCGCAGCCTGGGTGTGTAGGAGCAGCCTTATCGATCTGATAAGGGCAGGCACCAGGTACCCAAAGACAAAGAAAGTGAAGTCATGAAGCCAAATCTTTTCAATCCCACACAGATGTGTGTTGCTGGGTTTGAAAGGTGGGAATTGTAGTGCTGAGACTGTTATCCCAAATCCTGTGTTCTTTGCCAGGTTCACTGACAGCTGATTCACGCCCAGAGCTGGGGTGTTTTTTAATGCAGGTTTGCACAAAGCTGGGTGGGCACCCACGAGGTCAGCTGCCTAAATTATGAAAGCAGGGATTTATTTATCCAGTCCAAATTAGCATAGGGAATGTAGTAATTATTTATCAGGTTTCTACTTGTGATTACAACTGCAGTCCTAAAGCCCTGCTTAGCTAATTGATCAAGTAATTCCTCACATACTGTCAAAGTAACAGGGGTACTTATGTTTTGCTACTACACATGGTCAGGAGAGGGGAGATTCACCCAGGTCAGGGGCTGTTTGACCTGTGGGTGTGACTCTCAGTATTACAGTGAGGGTGTAATGAGGCTAATTCACCTAAGAGGGACACAGACCTGGAGTCATCTCATTGACAGCCTCTTGGTTAACATCTTTCAGCCCTATTTGACTTGATCTAGGTGATTCTGCAGTGGGATTGGACTAGATGATCTTTTGAGGTCCCTCCCCATCCCTAATGTTCTTTGATTCTGTAAATTGCCAGGGTTTCCTGGCTTGTAAGAAGCTAGCCACTCATTCTTCTGTTTAAAGAGGATTAAATTACCTTCATCTGTCCAGTTCAGCACATACAAGAAACATCCCAAAGTCAATACAACATTAACAGATTATTTTAGGGTACAATAATCAGTCTTCAACAAAACCATGTGTGATGCAGCTTTGAATTAGCTGGGGAGACAGTTCATACATGTAGATCTGCTATCTTCAGCCCATCAAGAGAAAATCTTCCCATCCTAGGACCGGCCTTTTGTGAAGAAATGTTGAGTGAATGGAAGGATTTCTTGTGAAGGTGGTGGGGATTACAGGAGTTGGAAGGAAAGCAGGCTGTAAAAGCACACAGAAGCAGCAGCAAACACGACGATAAACCTCTCTGGGCTTATGCTTTGCATTTCAGGACCACAATGGGGAATACAGAAGCCTCTTGTAACTTACCAGGGCCTGTGCAGTAGGACAAAGACATGTGCATCTGCCCTTTGTGCTAGTAGCAAAAGGGCTGGGGAAGAAACTCATCGGGCCTCGTTTAAAGTAAAGCCCTTGAACAACAAGTGGTGTTGCTTCTCTTGCAGGTGATTGCTCTTGTGATGGATGCCTTCACAGATATTGATATCTTTGGTGATCTGCAGGATGCCTACAACAACCGCAAAGTCCCTGTCTATATCCTTCTTGACCAAGACTTTCTACCACATTTCTTGGAAATGTGCAAGAATTTGGGAGTCTGTCCTGAGCAGGAAAGTGTAAGTGCTGGGGGTGGTCTGGGTTGGGGTTGTTTTGTGGTACAGTTTATGGCTGTGGATAGCAAAGATACTCTTCCATAGAAGCCGACGCTTTACCTGTTTGGTAACTGCTCTCAAAGAGGGTTCTCTGAATGTTTCTCGGTTCCTGAAGGCTCAGCATCACCTGCTTTCAGTGCAGTCTATAAGCCAACATGTGAAACTGTACACAAACTCAGCAATAACCATGCAGAAAAGGCCCATCTGCCACCCTGCAGTGCACCACCTGCCCACGGGAGCTACAGCCTTGCCATACAACAGCCTGATGCGCTGGTGGGGAGCACTCGGTGCAATCCATGTCCTCGGGAAGCAACAATTGTTTTGCATTTAATTCTGCAAGACTGCGGTAGCTTTATCCTTTGGCTTAAGGAACCACAGAACACCAGGGATTGGAAGGGACCTCAAAAGATCTAGTCCAATCCCCCTGCCACAGCAGGATCACCTAGACCAAGTTGCAGAGGAACATATCCAGGCAGATTTTAAATGTCTCCAGAGGAAGAGACTCCCTGGACAGCCTGTTCCAGTGCTCTGTCACTCTCACTATGAAGAAGTCCCTTCTCGTATTGATGTGGAACCTCTTATGTTCTAGCTGACATCCACTGCCCCATGTCCTATCATTGGGTGCCACTGAGCAGAGCCTGGCTTCATCTTCCTAACACCCATCCTTTCCATATTTATAAACATTAATGAGGTCACCCCTCAGTCTCAGTTTCTCCAAGCTCAAGAGACCCAGCACCCTCAGCCTTTCCTCTTCAGGGAGATGTCTTGCTCCCTTTATCATCTTTGTGGCTCTGCCTTGGAGTCTCTCCAGCAGTTCAGTATGGGAGTGCTATGACTTCAGCAACACCTCGTTTCTTTCCTAATCATAATTATTTTAAAAGACTTTAAAAGGATGATGTGACCCAAGTGATTTGCTTAATGCCTCTGAATATGAGCTGACATGACTGTAATGGCTTGTCTTGGATCAGCTTGTGTTCACCCCGGTGTCACATTCCTCTGGCTGAGGAAATGCTCTGAGCTCTGTGGGCAGCGATTTATTAGAACTGGTTATTCTCTCCTCAGACTCTCCTAATCTAACAAATTTAGCACTGTGTACAATTTATCACATGCAGACACTGTAAGGAAGCTCATTTTGTTCCTCTCCTCCATAGTGCATGTAGCTCCTTCTAGGTAGACGTGCTAGTCAAGTCTTCTTGCCAGTTAACCTCTACTCTTCTTTTCTGAAACAGCTACTGAGGGTTCGAACTCTGACGGGCAACACGTACTACATGAGGTCAGGTGCCAAAATTGTTGGGAAAGTCCATGAGAAGTTCATGTTAATTGATTGCATCAGAGTGACAACGGGCTCCTACAGGCAAGTACTGGCATCTCCTGGTGCCTTGTGAGGGCTATAGATAGGGGGAGTTTGTGCCAGAAGGAGGTACACAACAGCCCAAGAGTTTTTCCTGAAGAAGAGATAGCGAATAGTCTTGCTGACCGCCATGTCTGGGTCTTTTCAAACCTAGTCTATGATCCTATGACTTCATACCTCCCTCATGCACAGCATGTCTGAGTCTTGCTCTTTGTATGGGTGTGTGTTGAAATGCACTGGAGACTGAGAATCTTGGTTTGTTTTCAACAGTTTCACGTGGTCTGATGGGAAGCTCAACAGCAGTAACCTGCTGCTCTTGTCGGGTCAAGTGGTTGAAGAGTTTGACCTCCAGTTCAGGATTCTTTATGCCCAGTCAATGCCCATCAACCCTAACTGGAGCTGCAGGAACAGCAGGATGTTTGATCACCTTGCCAGCACAATGGAGTCCCCTAAAGAATATACTGTGGAAGGCAACCTGAGAGCTGAATTTGCCAGATTGTCTAGTACTCCAAAGAGACTTCTGAAAGAACAAGGTCAGGCTGAAGATACTCCTGGACGCAAACCTTGTAACCTGGGGCATTCTTGCCTCCTTGAAGAGGAGTGGTTTAGCAGTCAGGATGGCACAGTAGAACGGAGAAGTGCATCAACCCAAACCAGCCCACGGGAAGAAAAGCCTGTAGTGACTACGTGTAACGCTGCCACGCAGACCAACACGCTAACGGAAGAGATTGGCACTCAGACTTCTGTCACTGCCAGAGCGACGGGCACTCAGACTTCAGTTTTGCTGAAGAGTGCAGTGACACAGACAAGGGAAGGTGAGTGCACAGAAACACCCCTGCTTCACCGAAAGATGTCAAAAGAAGGCTATTCCCTGGCTGGAAAAGCTGTGTCAAGTTCTAGCCTGCGATCACTCTCTTCATCATCATCCCAGTGCTCCCTTGCAAGCTCTACCAGCTCGCTTTCTTCACTCCGGTCCTTTGAATATTCGAGCAGTCGCAGGGCAGAGTATTTCCAAAAGCTGCATAAAGAGCGTCAGTGCCACTACTCCAGCATCAGGTCAAAGCTCAGCCACATGGTAGAGATCCTGTCCCGGAGGGGCCGTGTGCCTGAAAACTACATGACCCAATACACTGGAAGATGCAACCTGAAACAGAGGCGTGACATCAGCAGCAGCCTGCGCAGCCTCCGGGATGTTTCGCTCTTCACTCTGAATAAATGATGGCTGCCCTGAAAGATCCAGTCCCAAACTGCCATCACTTAGCTGCTGTTTCCTCCACTTTCTTCCAGCACTTTTATGTTTTCAATGTGTGTGTCACTCTGCAGCACTTTGTTTTATATTATGCAATTTAACCAGTAAAAAAAAGGGTTAGTTAGGGTTATTCTCTAAGTACTTGCACGTACCTCTTGTATGTGTTAGTGGTTAAGGCTCATATTAACTCTATATGAGTTCAAAAAATAACTTGATCTTTGCACCTGAAAAAATAACTTATTCCTCCTTTCTAGGGTTGCTGATGCTCTGGCTGTAATTTCTGTAAACTTGGAAAAATCCAAGTTAGACTGTTCTTGCTCGGAGAACAATGTATTCACCAACATATTCTTGGCTGGGTTTTTTTCTTTGGCTTGTATGTCTATTTTATCTTTGGTACGAGGGGAAGCAACTTGTTTTTATAAGAGCCATAAGGCTAATTTTACTCTACGTCTGGCTGCAGCAGTATATCCTATCCTGATCCACTGAAGCTGTGAAGGATCTGTTGGAGTTCCCATAACTGGGAACTAAAAGCAGGATTTATGAGGCCCACAAGACTGTTAACAGGACTGGGTTGCTGGAGTGAGTGGGGGATGACGCTATACCTGAGGTGTGGTGTGTTGCTGCAGCACACCTGTTGTGCTTCTCGTTGAACTCTATCTCTTGTGTAACTTGTTACACAGAATTAAGACTCCAGTTCTTTGCACTGTAAAATGAGCTCTGTCTGGGAACCATCTCATTTCTGTTAAGAGACTGTAAACAGGTTCCTTCTTTGGAGTGAACCTGGAGGCAAGACAATCACTGAGGGCACATGACACAGCCCCAGTTCAAAAGTAAACTGCCAAAGTAAACTACTCGGTGTTATCGGTAGTGTCTGCTATGTTACTGTACAAATGCAAGACAAACAAAATATATGTTTTGCTCTTTAAATTGTCCTACCAGAAATATTTTGTGTTTCTTGCTTGATTTTACCCTTCAGCTACTACTGAGTCAGCTTGAGGACTCTTCAGAGTCACCCTGTTTTTGAAAATCCCTTCAGTATTAAATGGTTCTTGGGTTAAGTTGCTTTGCTGAGAGCACAGAACATTAGGGATTGGAAGGAACCTTGAAAGATCATCTAGTCCAATCCCCCTGCCGGAGAAGCATCCCCTAGATCAAGTCACACAGGAACATGGCCAGGCAGGTTTAAAATGTCTCCAGAGAAGACTCCACAAGTGCCCTGGGCAGCCTGTTCCAGTGCTCTGGCACCCTCAGCATAATGAAATTCCTTCTCAGATTGATGTGGAACCTCACACCCATTGCCCCATGTCCTATCATTAGGTGAATCTGGCTCCATCCTCCTGACACCTACCCTTTCATATTTATCAACATCAATGGGCTCACCCCTCAGTCTCCTTTTCCCCAAGCTCAAGAGACCCAGCTCCCTCAGGGGAGATGTTCCACTCCCACCATCTTTGTGACTCTGTTACCTGCTTATTTTTTTTGATCAGCACTGTGTGTGTTGGATCACAGTGTGTAGGTTCTCTGTCAGAGATCTGACCTGTGCTGTTAATCTCTAGACCTGCAGCTCACTGCTTTTAGTCACTAGGCAGATGTTGACTCTGCCAAGACAAATCAGCATCTGCAAAATCATCTGAACTGCAGGCTGTGTGTCCAGTAGATGGCACATGTCAGCTGTATGTCCACTAACAGCAATGAATGAGTGAGGGGAACATGAACCTATCCTGAACTTGCCAAGGCAACTCTTGTGCCTCTGAAAGCTATAGGGGCGAAGAGGTGCAGCTACTTCTGTACATAGTATCTGAAAGCAGCTGCTCCCTGCTGCTTTAAGACTGTAGAAAGAGCTGCTGGTGGAGGGGGGAGTTATGTCTGCACTTGCCTGAATAGTTAACATACTTTCATTCCTTGAGTCAGAACACTGGGAGTGAAGGAAGTTACAGAGACAAATCTCGAGTGGTATTTTTAAGAGCTCATGTTCAGCCATTCTTGAACCCACGTCAAACCCACTTGTTTGCTCTGTGGGCTAATCTGACCTGATTCCACTGTGCAGCTGCTGCAGCACTCTCACAGAAACAATAAACCGTTTAAAAACAAACTCCTTTTGCCACGGGGATTTTCACCTGATTGTTGCTGGGCTTTGTTTTGTGTTTGTTTGATACTTGGAATCTGGGTGACTAACACAGCACTTCCCCTTTCGTTGGTGCCTTCCTATTGCTCCGGGAGAACCCAGCAGCCAGGAATGAAGCCGCCGGCCGAGAGGGCCATCTGCCCTCTCTCGCAAGAGGACCAGCCTTTTGATCAGAGGCTGGGGAGCAGCTCCAGGGCTCGACGGACTCTCCCTCCTTAATTCAAGCGTTGCTTTTTCTGCGGGTGGCTCCGTGGGTGAGGGGAGATGCCGGTCGGCCCCGCCACCCGTGTCTGTCCCGTGGGGACTCGGCCCTCGCGTCCCTCTGCTCCGCGTGGCCGGGGCTGGGGCTGGGGCCGGGCGGGGCAGAGGCTGCTCCGCCGCGGGGCAGAGCCCGTGCGCTGCTGCCCGGGACCGGGCGGGACGCGGGGAAGGGCTTCCCCAGCGTGGGGCCGTCCCGCAGAGCCGCTATAAAGGTGCGGGACAAGCCGGGCTCGCCTCGCCATGGCCAACACATCGCAGTGGCTGGGGGAGGGCGCCGGGCGCTGGCCGCCGCCGCCGCCCGGGCCCTACAGCGAGGCGCAGCGGCTGGCGCTGGAGGAGCTGGTGGCGGGCGGCCCCGAGGCGCTGCGNGCCACCTGTCCGGCAGATCCCCGCCTGCCCGCGGGCTTGTCCCACTTGCTCCAGGCGATCCCGCCTCAGCGGGGCGGACCACAAGGTTTCTAGTGGTTCCTTCCATCTCCTACCGTTGTTGACCCTGTGGTTGTCCCTTTACTTTTCGCTTAAATAACCTCTTGCTTTTAATCACTCTCCTGCAGATGTTTTATTAGGTTCATTATTTATAAGGATTTTTTTCCTTATAAGGCCCTTGGTAAGTCTCAGTGAGTTGACACCTGTGAGCAATTCACCCTAAAGACGCCCGGTCTGTGCTTTGCTGTGCAGTCGTTGCTTCCACAAGACAGGGCAGACACTCAGTGAACCTCGGTTCCTGGGACAAGTCTTCTCTTAGGTGGCTCTTAAGGAAGTTTTTACTCAGAGAACTGGGTGAACAATCAGGCTTTTCCTTGAAATGTAATGAGAAGTTGAAGAAAAACCTAAATTTTTTGTCAAATTGAGAGATAAGGAGCATTTGAAAACTTCCTTTTTTTAACTTTTCCCAAAACTTTGATTTGGAGAAAACTGGATTTTGGAAATGAGCTCACCTTTTTCTTCATGTGGTGCTATTGTGGTAATAGACCTCTGTTCTCAGGGCACCAAGTTTGTCTAATATGGGACTAGAAGCCAGGTTTTGCCATATCTCAGGGTAAGGAGGAAATCCAAAGCAGTACATTTGTTTTGCCACTGGTCTGGTTCTTCTGAGGTATTCTTGGCACCCCAAAACATCTCCACGATCACCTCAGTGCTCATGTTACTCATGCAGCTGAAGACGACTGACAGCAAAATGTTCCTCATGCAAGACACTTTTTAATCAGCTTGCTTAGGATTTTGGAGAGGTGTCAAGCTGCCTCCTGTCTCTACATGCCTTGGTGCTGCTCTAGAGGTGAGGCAAAAGGGAAAAAGCTCAGATTTCTGTAGTTTCTATTGGAGGTGAAGTTTGGTAGGAAAAAATGGGAGACTTTAGTGCAACCTTAATTAAAAAGGTAAGTGTGCTACTGCAGGTGCTGCTGTTAGAGATGAACTGAGAGTTTTAAACAGAGAAAAGGTGTCTTGCCTCAATAGGCTTTCAGGTGAGGTTCTTCATACCTGTTGAACCAAAAAAAGATCCTGGCAAAAGAAACTTCAGCTTCTGCTGCTGAAAAGACAGTGAAAAATGAAATTCTACAATGCAATAATAAGAATCCTAATTTTTATTTGCTGTAAATCAGGTAAATGACAACCAAATCGAGACTTTAACTACAGTTAAAGAAGAAAGAAAGAAACTTTAAACAACAGTTTCTGCTCATAAATTCAACATTTCTTTTCTATGTAACTACACAGACAAGTGACTAAAGGATCACAGAATCACAAAACAGTAGGGATTGGAGGCGACCTCAAAAGATCATCTAGTCTAATCCCCCTGCCAGAGCAGGATCACCTAGACCAAGTCACACAGGAACACATCCGGGGGGGTTTTAAACGTCACAGTGAAAGGGAAATGTCTTTTGTCTCCTGTACCTGGTGGTCTGCTTTACCTACCTACCATCATCTTTGCAGAACTTTATTGTAAGCAGTTATTTTTTCCTTTGTCTTCTCTTTCTTACATGTCTGTTATGTGTTTACGCAGCCCCGTGAACAGAACGTACTGTATTGTGGTAGCCTGTGCCGTGTTCTATAACCACCACGAAAAAAGCAGGGAGGGAGAAATATTTACTTTGAAAGTCAAATTCCTCATGCAGAGGAATCCCTTGGGGTGCTGTGGAAATGGCCTAATGATTTCTTTTGGAACTTGTTGCAGATGATTGCTCTGGTTATGGATTCCTTCACAGACACCGATATCTTCAAAGACCTCCTGGATGCCTGTAGTCATTGGCAAGTGAAAGTGTATATCCTTCTAGATCAGTCTTCATTTTCTCACTTCCTAAAAATGTGCAAGGATCTAGGAGTTGATCTGGAACAGGAGAAGGTGAGCCTTTGCATATTTAGAGGGATAGAGAGTGGATCCTCTTGAGACCCTAATCTCTGAGCTGCCAAATGAATCACAGAACACTAGAGACTGGAAGGCACCTCAAAAGATCTAGTCCAATCCCCCTGCCACAGCAGGATCACCTAGACCAAGTCACACAGGAACATGGCCAGGCTGCCACAATTTAAAATGGGGTTTATGTTGCTCTAGCTCTTTCTTGGAGGATTTAACTCTTCCTGCCTAAGAAGGCCATTAATAGAAAACTTGAAATTGTTATTAGTGGAGGCTACAGCTGCTTTCTGAGCACAAACAGTAGTTCAAGGAAATGCAGGAGGAATATCCAGTTCCTCCAGCATGACTGGAGTTCCTCAGGCTTGCTGAGACTTTGAACGCTGATGGAGAAGCAGCTTCTCAGGAGTCTGTGGAGTTGGAATCTCCCCAAGGTTAGGCAACAGGAGTGTGCAGTCAGTTGACAGGTTTGTCCCTTAATATCACCTCTTTGGCTACTGAAACAAGACAGACCTTCTCATTTGGTTCCTAGAGGGTGAATCTTCTGCAGCTAGTTCATCAGTGATGATGTGTTACTCATTTAACTTTGAAGTCCACATGATGCTCGCTGTGTCTTTAATAGCTGATGAGGATTCGAAACATCACGGGGAACACCTACTACATGAGGTCAGGCGCCAAAATTGTTGGAAGAGTCCGTGAGAAGTTCATGTTAGTCGATGGCATTAGAGTGACAACGGGCTCCTACAGGCAAGTGCCAGTGCTTTCTGTTACTTAACACAATCTCTTCATGTGGAGAGGAAAAACAGCCACGTGGCAAAACTGCTTTTCTGCTCAGAGTTTGCGAGGAACATCTGTCCTCAAAAGAGCACGCTGCTCATCGTTGTAAGAGCGGTTTCGCTAAATGTGGTGGAAGAATTCTCAGTTATTGCTTTGTGATTTACTTTGAATTAACCTGGGTTTTGTTGTTCTTCCTGTGCTAGTTTTACATGGACGGATGGGAAATTGAACAGCAGTAACATTTTGATCCTGTCAGGCCCCGCAGTTGCGCACTTTGACTTGGAATTTCGGATCCTCTACTCGCAGTCAAAGCCTATCAACCTCAAAGAATTAACCTGTGGCAAGAAGAGTAACGTATTGGACCAGCTGGTCAGGCTAACAATGGATTCTAGAGACGGGACCCGGGAGAACCTCCTGAGAATGGAGTTTTTATATCTGAGAGCATTTGTAGGGAATTTGAAAAAGAAGCGAAGCTGGCTGCACGCTTCAAGAGAGGCCGTCTACGTGTCACATAATGCACTGCATACCTCTCCTCCACTGACTAAGGGGAATGGCTCTCTGGTTATGAGGCCACGCTGGGTTGTAGAAAGATGAACTGCACCTTCAGTTGGAGTGAGTGGAAGAACTGCAGGAACCGTGTCCAGCCATCAGTGTCCAGCACTGCCTTACACAATGGTTGTGAGAGCAGCTGGGAGATGAACCTTGAACTGAGAGGACGTAGTACTGGAATGGTGGTTTGGTTTGTAGATCGCTCCAGTGCAGACCAACAGATACAGTTATGGAGGTGTCTTGCATTCAGATGTGGTTTCCAAAAAACCATCCTCTAACACCTGGAAACTCATTACTGATGCCTAGTATTCTCTCAGATTTTCATTTTCAACCTGTTTTCTTGGTTTGAGGGGTTAGCAGTGTCTTAGCTCAGTAGCTCAAACCTTTGGGTTTCTTTTTAAGGAATCTTGCTTTAAGGAATATTGCTTGTAAGTCTTCCAAGGATGACTTAGCAGGGCTGCTGCACAGCTCTGAAACCAGCCTGAGCTTAGTCCTGTGTTGCATAAACTCTCCATGTTTTGATGACACTGAAACAGAGTAACTGTAATCAAGAAACTAACAGATAAGCACCCAGCTGCTAGTCCTCAAACACTGCTTTTCATTTGTATGAAGCTGTGCTGCAAGGCAGAACAAGCAAACCTCAGGCAAAGAAGGCTTTTGCTGTGATGGAATTTCAGAGAACCCGTTTGTTATAAGAATCTGAGGTTTTGTGCAAACTTCTCTTTTTTTAAAAACAGAAATCCTTCCATTTCTGGAGAACACTACAAAACCCCAAATAAATAAACTGGCTTTATGTTTTGACAAGTCTGTAACAGCCCAAGGAGCACAGCCGTGAGCAGTAAGCACAGTTTACTGTTGGTCCTGCATGGTGTAAGGATAAGTTTACATAACCGATCACCATCGAGATAAAGGAGAACACCCCTGACCAGAAAGCCCAAAGGTAATCAGAGTGTCCATAACAAAAGGAGAATACATCCAAATCTATCACAGAATCATTAGGGATTGGAAGGGACCTCGAAACATCATCTAGTCCAATCCCCCTGCCAGAGCACAATCACCTAGACTGAGTTGCACAGGCTGCTCTTAAACGTCTCCAGAGAAGGAGACTCTACAGTCCCCCTGGGCAGCCCCTTCCAGTGTTGTGTCATCCTCACTGGGAAGAAGTTCCTTCTCATATTGATGTGGAATCTCCTGTGTTTCAGCTTAAAACCATTGCCCCCTGTCCTATCACTAGATGACGCTGACAAGCGCCTGGCTCCATCCTCCTGATATCTGCCCCTCACATATTTATAGACATAGAAAATATCCATTGAACTTACAGTCCACATCATTAGCTGAGTTAGGTCCATTGTCTGCAGCAGCCTGTCTGTGGAAAAGGCTCACCTGTCACACAGGAACATGGCCAGGCAGGTTTTAAACTTCTCCAGAGAAGAAGACTCCACACCCACGCCGGGCAACCCCTTCCAATGCTCTGTCAGCTTCATTGGGAAGAAGTTCCTTCTCGCCTTGATGTGGAACCTCGTACATTCCAGTTTACACCCATTGCCCCTTGTTAACTGATCACCCTTTTCCTTCAGTGCTTGTAATCTGACCTTCCTCATCTGTAACATGTTTGGTAGTTTATTGTTTAATAGTCTTAACTGTTATCCTGATGTTTGAAATAGATATTTTTATTCTTATCTATGTTTTACCCAACCCCGAAGCAGAGTTGTACCCTATGCAAAATACTGTTGAAGCAGTCTTATTTTCACAATCATTATCTGTATATTTTTCCCAAATGCTTTTAACTTTTATTCATCCCATGAACAGGCAACTCTTTGTGTTGGCAGGACTTTTTCTCAACAGATGCTAATATATCAATGATATATATAATATATTGATGATAGAGAGTGCTGTGCGGACTTGTGTTTATTTTTGATAGAGTTGACTTAATCTGAATAAATTGCTACAATTTTAAGACTGTCCTTAATTCTAATGGAATAACCTCTTTTTCAAGTGGTTATGGGGAGGCTTAGCATAACTGTGGATGTAGAGTGTTGTGTTCAGCCTGTTGGAATCACCACCACTGTACTGCTAGCATGTCAAGTTAGGAATGAAGAATGAGAATGATTTAAAATATAAAATAGGATTAGTTTTCTTCCATAAGCCAGGCTTTTTGACAGCATTGCTAAGTTTATTAGACATTGATCTTTTGGTTTGGCTTGTTTCCCTGCACCTCCAACCTATACTTAATTAACTTAAACTCTACATTACTTACAATCTGGGAGTAATTGTCATGACCCTGTGCCAGGGCACTGCTGAGATTTTAGTGTTGCCAGTCATTCATCTGCTTCGTGTAAAGTGCAGTGGTGCTGGTGCACAGGGTGAGGCACATCTTTCGTGTGGAGAAAGGAAGCAATTAGCTTTATGTAACTAATACACACACAGATACACAGATCATTAGGTGTTGGAAGGGACCTCCAGAGGTCATCAAGTCCAAGCCCCTGGCTCAAGCAGGATCATAAAACCTAAATGGCTTAAACAGAAACACATCCAGAGAGGTCTTAGGAGTCTCAGGAGGAGACTCCACAACCTCCCTGATGAGGTTGAGGGAGTCAATTACCAGCGATAGACCGAAAAATGGCTTCAAGTTGTGCCAGGAGAGGGTTAGATCAAAAATCAGGAAAAATTTCCTGACAGAGTGGTCAGGGCTTGGAACAGGCTGCCCAGGGAGGAGGTGGAGCTGCCATCCTTCGGAGGGGTTCCAAAAATGGGTCGATATGGCTCTGAGGAGCAGAGTTTAGTGGGCAGGGTGGGGTTGGGTTAACAGTTGGACTGGATGACCTTGTGGGTCTCTTCCAACCTTAACGATTCTATGGTTCTGTGATCAGTGGGGTGGCTTTTTTAGGGGTGATGTCAAGCCCGCTCATTCCCAGGCTGTCCCGTAGGCCATACGCTCAATTTAACCTCAGGACTGTCGGGAGGCCTCGGCTCGGGCGGCTGCCCTAGCCCGCACTGCCCGTATGTCGTCCCCGCATTCGGGCAAAGGGCCGGTGTCGGCCGCACTGGACCGGAGTGGGACGGTCCCAGCCTCAGCAGCACCGCACCCGTCTGTAACTGACAGCGCCGGGCCCACAGGGGCTATTAGAGGCCGCAGACGTGTAACACAGACCCGCGCAGCGGTGCCGCTGCAGCGCCGGTAACAGCCCGCGAACCCCCGAGCACTGCCCTCCCCACTAGAGTGCCGCGCCCCGCATCACGTGGTCACCGCCTCTTCCGGTCGCCCTCTCACCCCAAGATGGCGGCGCCCGTCGGGCCGGTGAAGTTTTGGAAGCCCGGTAAGGGACGTGGCCGGTGTGGGGAGCGTCGGGGGCTGCGGGTGAGGGCTTCTTCCCGCACTGTCTGCGGTGGGGTCAGAGCTGCAGCCGCGGCCCTGTCTTGACAGCCGCGGGCGCTCGAGGGTCGGGAGGAACGTGCTACCCTTCCCGCGCCGGCGGGGCTGTTAGTGCGGCAGGTCCCCGGGTGGTGCCATCGGGAGTGGGAAAGGAAGGGACGGCGCCCGCTCTCAGCCCGCTGGGGTGGGAGTGCTGCCCTTCGAAGGGCCCCGACTGGCTGTAGAAAGGGGTTCTGAGTCCTCCTAAGGGAGGGACAGGGCTCTACCCTTGCGGGGAGTAACCCAGGAGCCGCAGACCGCGGAGAGCCCCTCAGCAGAGACGGACCTCGGCATCTCCTGGGCTTCGAGCTGAGCCTCGGTAGCAAAGGTCACCCGGCCCCGGGTGTCAGGAGGAGCATTGTAGTTCGGTGCAGGGTGCTAATCTTTCTCCTCAGCACTGGGATGGGCTGAAGGAGGTTCACGAAGTAAATGGCCACACTAGTGACAGACTGGAGTGTGGGCCCTGCAGTGGTGAGCTGAGAGAGCTGGGAGTGGGCAGCCCGGAGGAGAGGAGGCACAGGAGGATCCTATCAATGTAGAAAAATACCTGCTGGAATGGTGTAAGGAAGACAGGGCCAAGCTCTTGTTGGCAGTACAAGAGGCAAGGGCACAAGCTGTAGTGTGTAAATCAGGTTAAACATAACAAAACCTGTTTGTGCTGTGGGGATGGTCGTGTTCTGGAACAGTCAGGCAGGTTGTGGGGTCCATCCTGACTGAATGAGCCAGCCCCTGTGGTGAGTAGAGTGTTGATCTAGAAGGTGTCCAGAGACCTCTCCCAGTCTGCACTGAGCTGTGACTGTGTTTCAGGTGCTGAGCACCTTCCCAAAGAGAAGTTGGTGGGTCTGACTTTGGTAAATTAATTTTTGTATATTGGTCAATGCAGAGCTTTACAGAGCTGTGCTGTGGTCAAGATTAGTTTAGCAAACAGCTTATTAATCATTTGGATATTATAGTACCGTGTGTGCATAGTCATGTATTGGCAGTTGTGTATTAAAAAACCATCAGAGAAGATACTGTGAGAGAAAATCAGTGGGTGATGAGGAGTAAAATGTATTAACTGAATTTATTTGTCAATACACAGATATTCAGGTCCCTGGTTCTTAACTGCTGTATCTGTCCTAAGGAGCAGGTAGTATTGGAATCCTTGTTAATCATTCTTAAAATTGGATCAATTTGCTGTAAGACTTGCTTAGCTGCTTGGAGTAGGGACTGATTTTAAAAAAGTGAGAAAAGGCTGCGCCGGCAAATCCTACAAAACAAGAGTCCTTTTCTTTGTTCTCAGGCACTTCCAGCTGAACCTGCAGCTGGAGATGGCACATTCCGTTATTGAGATGAGTTTTATTTCTAGTTCATTTGCATGATTCAGCATTTTTGGTTGTCAGGAGGTTTATGGTAACTTGCAGTAGGAATAAATCACATTTCTCATCCTGAGGTAAGTTCTGGTGTGAAGCAGTGCCAAATTTCATGAGCAGACGAGGCTGGGTGTTTACAGTTGAAGTTAGTCAAGAGAAAGAATTTCTAGGTGCTTCCTGTTAGGGCATATTTTGATTTCATAGAAAATTTAGCCTTTTGATAAAGGCTGCTGCTCGTGATGCCTCCTTGTATGAAACTGAACTACTTTGGTTGTATTGTGATACTTCCAGTTAAAATTAACTTCTGTTGTTTAGGCACAGAAGGGCCTGGTGTCAGTATCTCAGAGGAGAGACAGAGTCCTGCTGAGAGTGGCTGTGCAACTGTCATCTATAATCCTTATGCCTCCCTTTCTATTGAACAGCAGAGACAAAGGCTGCCTGTCTTTAAGGTACAGGCTTTCTTTTTGGTGAATTAAGTCTGTTGTATGATGTCTGGCTCTTATGTCTTTTTTATTCTTTTAAAAGAGCATTAGAGAGTCACTTAGTAGCATCTTGCACTCTTGATTTGTTGGAAAGGATTGTTCTGTTTGATAACTGCTACTGTCAGTTGTACAGACTTTGTAGATTTGTGTTATTTACTACATATTGTATGTGTGAATTACATATTTCAAAGAACTGCTTGCTTTTGGCAGTAAACTCAGTGTAAAATGAATTTGGTGTCTGCTAGATGGGTAGATATTGTAATTTTAATTATTCTTATATCCATGTGCTTTTGATACTTAATTGTAATTTTCTCTTTCAGCTAAGAAATCACATCCTGTATCTGGTGGAGAACTATCAGACTCTGGTGATTGTTGGGGAAACAGGTTGTGGGAAATCGACTCAGATTCCACAAGTAAGTGTCATTTAACTTGGTAAAATCAGTTATTCCAACACTCTCAACATGGGCAGTAAACAAGTTAGGGATGTGCACATGGGCTGTGACCTCATTTGCATTATGGAGAAGTGGTGGGATGACTCCTGTGACTGGAGTGTTGGAATGAAGTGGTATCAGCTCTTTAGGAAGGACAGGCAGAGGAGACTAGGAGGGGGCCTCTCTGTCAAGGACCAGCTGAATCTCATGGAGATCCACCTGGGGATGGATGAGGAACCAACTGAGAGCTTATTGGTCAGAGTAGAAGGGAGGGTGGTTGCTATTACATTGGAGGTCTGCTTCATGCTGTCTGACCAGGAAGACCAAGTGGGTGAGGCCCTTTATAGATGGATAGGAGTGGCTTCACGTTCATAAGCCCTGGGTCTCATGGGGAACTTCAACCACAGCATCACCTGTTGTAAGTTCAATACAGCAGGATATAAGCAATCCAAGAGATAGCTAGAGTGCACTGATGATAACTTCTTCCAGGTGGGAGAGGAACTGATGAGGAGAGGTGATATGCTAGACCTTGTCCTCACCATTATCGTATTTGTAGTTGTTGTATAAAATCTGGTTTGTGTCAGAAAAAGAAATCTGAGAGTGTTTCAAAGGTAGTTCTTTGTTTTTAACTTTAAACATTGCAGAGTAATGAAGAGTATCAACCACTTCTGCTTGAGCACAGGACTGGTGCTGCTTAACTTTTCTTAAAGAGATTATAAAATAAAGGAGAGAGAACAAAAATGACCTAGAACAAAAATGACGTTGTTCCAAAATACTGGTGACTGCTCTTAGATGCTTTTTGAAGGCTTATGTGCTTAGGAAATAGATATTTTCCTCTGTTACTTTAAATCATGAGCTTTGTAATCCACAGTACCTATTTGCCTAAGGTGACAGATCAGTTAGCATCAGAAACAGAAAAGAGCATGTAGAGCAGAAGGCAAACACCAAGCTGTAATGGCAGCATGATTGATTCATTCCCTACCCTCTCTTTCGGTTTGCAGTACCTTGCAGAAGCTGGCTGGACAGCTGAAGGAAGAGTTGTTGGTGTCACACAGCCTCGTCGTGTTGCTGCTGTTTCAGTGAGTTTCTCCACGTGCATATTTTCCCACTTTGCTGTCGTTGTAGCCTCCAGTTAATTAGGAGGTTTTGCTGAATAGCAGGAATTGCAATAGCCTGAGCTCTGAGTAAGCCTGAGCTTATCTCTGTGCTGAATTCAACCTGATTGTTGTGTGTCTTGCCAAAGATTCCAAGGCCAGCATTGCAGATTTAGGAGCTTTGAAGTAAAATTGAGTAGTGTCAGCAGGATTCTGTATGAAAGTTGGGGCTGCAAAGGGCTGAGCTGTGAATTACTCTGGGCTACATCTGTGCTTTTGTGACCCTTCTCTTCTTTCACAAAGTGTAGTGGTGAACATCTGCCTACAGTAACAGAGCCAGTGGGAGAAACAGGAGGCTGAGTATTTCTAGCGAGTCAAACTTGGTTTTTAATTGCTTTCCTGTAATGTTTTTTGTTGTGTTGGTTGGGGCTTTTTTCTTTCATCTTGTAAGAGTGTTGGAGAAAATAGCAGATGCTGTTACTGTTAGAAATCTTCGTACATGTAGTATGTCTGGGAGAGCATAACATCAGCTAGACATACTATGAGAGGAAGAAGAGGAGAAGCTGAGGGCAGCTCCCTCTGCTCTGTGACTCTAGTCTGTACAGAAAGTGTCCAGTGCTCCTTTTCCTCATAACAGCTGCCAGACACTGATTTGGGCTGAAGTCTCTGTTGCACTGTTCTTTTTGTGCAGAAAGCAGAGGTGCCTTTGTCTAAGCCTCATTTTCCCTGTGCTCAGTAACCTATCAGATAGCTTATGCTGCTGGTAAATATGTAGCAGACAGCTGTACAACTTGCTGTTTCCCCTCATCCAGAATTCTTTGACCAGATCCAGCATGGTTGAGGAAACAGTCTCTAGCAGTGAGCTGCATCTTGTGCTTGGGGCAGTGTGCCTGCAGTGTCCTCCCTTTTCTCCTTCACAGGGCATCCAGCTGACAGCACACTGTTCTTGGGGAGTTGTTGTGTGTGTGCTGCAATGATTCTTAGGACAGAGTGACTCCTCTTTTCCCTTTGGTGCCTTAACACATTATTTTAAAGACTAAATCCAATTTTTAAGCCCAGTGTTATTAAAAGGTTATTCAGTTAGGGCTTAGTTTATGGGCACAGCAGCATTTTCCTTTGTGAATGTTAATACTAACTGCCTGGACTGTATTGCTGTTGCAGGGAGGTGGGAGATTAGCAGGTGATTTATTGCTGTGCCTTGAACTGAAAGGGATCTTTTATTTTAATCAGTGTTCATCTACTTTTCTGTCTAGAGGATGGAGATAATCAGACATAAGGAAAGGCAGTTGCAGAGTATAAGGCATAGTTTAGGAATTCCTGAACTTCTGCTTGTACTACCCAGGGTGACAATCATCCTGAACGTTTGGGCTGAAAGGGATGATGAGATTCCTTTTTGCATGCCAGCTGTGTTCTTAACTTTGCAGTCCTGCAGTTGCTGGTAGGTGGTCCTTCCCCAGTGGCTGCCTTTGTAGATCCATCAGATTGCTTATTGCAGAAAGGTGTGTCTGTAGTTTTCCTGAGTAGATGCAGTGTGAAACAGTTACCTTAAGTGGCACTGAAAGCTGTTTGCCACTTGTATGTTCAGTCTGGGCTCGTGTGTCAAACAGTGTTTTATGTGTGAACAAGAACAGCTCTGTTCCTGTTTTGATGTGGATTCTCAATGCATGCAGTAATGGTACAGAGAAGATGCATTGATTTGAGCTGGTTCTTGTTGGTAAGAATCTCTTCTCTCAGGTTGCAGGCCGAGTTGCTGATGAAAGAGGAGCAGTGTTGGGGCATGAAGTTGGATACTGTATTCGGTTTGATGACTGCACGGATCCACAGGCTACAAGAATTAAGGTGAACAGTGTGGGGTTACCCTGAAAGGATGAGCTAAAGCTCTTCAAGGGCTTTGCAAAATAAATGAGAACCATATGATGCCTAGTAAAGAGAACAGGTAGCTTTTCCATTTCCAGGTGCATACCACAAAAGTGTGCTTGAAGTGTCTGTGGCCGTCCAAATCACAGGGGGTTGGAAGGGACCTCAAAAGATCATTTAGTCCAATCCCCCTGCCATAGCAAGTCTCAGTAAAATGAGTCTGTTCTATTCTGCTAATCTGACAGCCACTGTTTCTAATGGAAGGACATTTTCAAGGTGGGTATGGCCACACGTTGGTACAGTGCTCGTGTGACCTGATACATTGCTTCAAGTCGTAGTGAAAGGCTACAGCAAATCACAGTGAAAAGTGTCATCACCACCCTGAAATGCATTTTGATTAAAAGTGCAGATAAAGCCTGAGATGAGTAGGCTCAGAATGATTTGATGTGGATTAAATAGCAAGCTTTGCAGCTGTTCCTTAGTGCTGTGAGCAGTATTGATGGTGCTTGAGTTGGTACAGATGAGTTTGGTTTCGTTATGCTGGAATAGCAGTGATGATGAATGAGACAATTTACTTCCTGATTATTTTTTCTTCTCAGGCTGGTAGCCTTTTCAAAGTGGAACAACAAATGGGCATGTTTATTCATTAAATGCAGCTGAAATCTTTTTTTCTTTGAATGATTAATCATTTTCACTCAGAGGCTTTTGCCTTGCACCCCAGTGCTTACCTACTTCAAGGCTGCAGTTGGAGTTCCAGGTCAGACTGCTGTTTGAGGGCTACATGAAGCTGGTAGATTTCCACTAACTAGTGCAAAGAAAGTATTAATTTGAAACACTTTGTTTTATGGACATGTTAAGGTTTCTGTTCTGATCAGAATGTGTGGTATTAAGCAGCCTACTTTGAGAAGGTCAAGACTGCATTGACGCAGAGAGTGTTATTGGTAGAGCAGACTTAGCCGTGTTGCAGACAAGAGTGAAGAAACTTCTGTTACAGAATCACACAATCACAGAACCTTAGGGATTGGAAGGGACCTTGAAAGATCATCTAGTTGAATCCCCCACCATAGCAGGATCACCTAGATCCAGTCACCCAGGATCTGGAGATTCAAATGTCTCCAGAGAAGGAGACTCCACAACCCCCCCTGGGCAGCCCCTTCCAGTGCTCTGTCCCCCTCACTGGGAAGAAGTTTCTTATATCGACGTGGAACCTCCTGTGTTCCAGCTTACACACATTGCTCCTTGTCCTATCACTGGGTGTCCCTGCATAGAGCCTGGCTCCATCCTCCTGACACCCACCCTTCACATAATTATGAAAACTAATGGGGTCACCCCTCAGTCTTCTTTTCTCCAAGCTCACGCTTTTCTTTGCATTCCCTTTTAGTTTCTAACTGATGGCATGCTGGTGAGGGAGATGATGTCTGATCCTTTACTGACAAGGTACAGGTAAGTAAACACAAAATGCGTGCTTGCTGAAGTGTAGTTTGGTAAACAAACTGCTCTTCTCTTTTTGTTGTAGACCACGATGTGGTTATTCTGCATTAAGTAGCAAAAGATAGGGAAACTAGTGTAGGAGTTGGACATCCTTATGCTATAGAGACTTAGAAAAATCATTAGATCATCAAAGATCATTGGAACATCAGACCAGCAGGATTGGGTGCAGTAGTTTTGGAATAGAAGCTAAATGGGCCTCATGGAGTCTGAATTATTTAATTTACTAGCTTTAAGTTAACTTTTTTCCTTTCTGCTGATGGTCAAATAAAAACCAGCAGCAAACACAAGCTATTCTGATATCCTGAAAACCTGTGCAGTACAGCAGAAATAGACCTTATTTCTTCTACCCCTTTCCAACAGCTAGCCTGAATAAAGATCAATGTGCTTGTCCCATGAGGTCAGAGCTACATTTTCCTTCCTGCTTCACTGCTGTGCTTTTGACATTTTCACAGTTTTCTAAGTGGATTTAAGCAGTCACAGCGCAGCAGCAGACTTCAAATAATGGTGTTTTTAGAGGACAGGAAGATACTGCTTCTAGGGTCAATCAGACTGTTTCTGAGATTTTATTTTTCTGCTCTGTTCACAGCATCCTCATGCTGGATGAAGCCCATGAGAGGACTCTTTATACAGATATTGCCATTGGCTTACTAAAAAAGGTTAATTTTTTTTGTGTTCACTGTAACTGCTCTCATTTTCATCCTTTCTGTTAAAGCTATGATCCTGGTGGCTGATTAGTTAACCCATTTGAGAGAAGGCAGCTTCTAGTTTCTCATTTGTAATCCAACCAGTTGTACATATCCAGCTATTTGCTTTAGGCATCTGAGATTCAGGGTTCTTTATTTCCTCACCCTGATGCTGAAATGTCTCCTTAGGTGGTATCAGCAGAAACCTAGTCTTCCTTTTGCTGTTGCTGCTTGTGTGAAATGATCTGATAGGGTGTCCTTGTTGACTTTCATCCTGCTGAAGGTCATTCTCCTACCAAAACTCAAGAGTAAGCTCTAACAGTCATGGACTGAATAGTCTTAAAATGAACATATAAAACTCCAAGCAGTCATTGAGCCATTAGATCTTTAGGGTGATGTGGGTGCTCCAGTTCATCAGCTTTCCTGGAATATTTTTAAAGAGAAATTACTGGTGATCTGGATGCTTGAAAGCTTACTTTTAACCTTATATATCAGAAAATAGGCTTTACTCTGGATCTTCTTGCTCTCTGCCCTAGATTCAGAAGAAACGTGGGGATCTTCGCCTGATTGTGGCTTCAGCCACCTTGGATGCAGAGGTATCGCGTGCAGATTTGGTTTGAAATGAAGTGACCTTGAGGCAGCAGCTCTGCTTCTATTTATATGCAGCTTATCCTCTCTGCTGGCTGCTTCTTGTGAATCATCACTGCTGGTGACAAAAGCGGTGATGAAAAGAGGAAGAAGCACAGGGAAAAACCTGCTGTACTTGGGGTGCTGCATTTGGCTTTGATTTTGGGTTAGCAGACTTTTTTTAATGGAAGTGAGTCTCACGTGGATGCTTTTTTCCTGTTACTGGTGGTATTGCATGAAAAGCTGTTCTCTTGGCTTAATCCACTCTAGTAAAAGCTGTTGCTTTAGCTGTGTTTCTCTAATAGCGATAATTGAACTCTAGACCAGTTTTAGGTCTATTTTTATCAGTATTATCTTATTTACTTATTTTTATCATTAAAAATAACTGCTAAATTACTGGATTTAATTTTAGTGAGACCTTACTAGTGGAAATTCATGTGACTTACTGAAAATGTCATCAATATGAGTAGGACCAGAAGAAATGCTCTCCTAGACAGGAGCAGTGTTTCATCCAGTCTGTAGCAGCAGCAGCAGTAGGAAGTGCTGTTCAGGGAGAGGTGTATGAGCCTGTTCACCTGTCTGTTTTCCTTGAGCTGCCTCAGCATGCACAATGGTTATAATAGGTATAGACAGTTGTTATTTCCTTCCAGTGTGTGTTTGTGGACTGCTGTTTGTTCATTTTGAATCTGTTTGATGAAGCTCTAAGTCTCCAACTGAGAGCAATTTTCAGAAGTTGGCCACCTGCTATGTAGTGAAGTGTTTTATTTAATGTCTTTTAAACCTGCTGGTTTCATCTAAGACCTTCTACTTCTAGTAGTGTGTGATTTGGTGAGTTGTGAGAACAAAACAATTGTCCAATGTAAGGAATTTAAATTGAGGTTTCAAACTAAATGTCTGTGGTTTCCAATTTCATTTTAATGTAGAAGTTCAGGGATTTCTTCAACCAAAATGATACCGGTGACCCCAGCAAAGACACCAGTGTGATCCTGACTGTTGAGGGGAGGACGTTTCCAGTGGACATCTTTTACATACAGAGGTGTGTTCCTGTTTGACTTATCAGTGCTAACTTGGGGAGTGTGGTGTCTGTTCATCTTCATTAGAGCTCATAAATTCCCAGACCAGTGGCAGGGAGCTGTAGCATTCAGTTTGGGAAGCATTTGGATATTGCTTACAGCAACCAACATGTTTTTAAGCTAAAGGAAACAAAGTGCTGAAAGCTGATTCCCAAGACTTCATGAACTAGGTGTAGTAGAGCCAACGTGTAGTGTCCAAGCATGAGCCTTTTGTTCCTCATGGGAAAAGAGGAGTCTGTACATATTTTTCCACTAAAGTCTCTGCACTTTTCTCTCTCTAGTCCTGTTCCTGACTATATAAAATCAACTGTGGAAACTGCAATGAAAATCCACCAGATGGAGAACGATGGTGATATACTAGCATTTCTAACTGGCCAGGTACAGACAAAAATGGGTTGTTTTGTTGGGTTTGTTTAGTGCTTTACAGTGCTGTGCTGTGGGCTTTGTGAAGCTGCCTCAGGCTCCTGCTTTCCTGAGCTGTGCTGACTTTAATCTCATTAAAGGCGACAAACATTTCTGCATCGATGGGAGCAGAATTAGGCCAGTCCCAAAGACTTGTAGAAAATACCTGCCCTGGATTTATCAAAGCTGGTGATTGATGATTGTTCTTCTCATTTAATGCTGTGTGCTTGCTGGTGGTTAGTGGAATAGCAGGTGGGTTTTTTTGGTGCTAGCCTGTCATGTTGTGAAACTGACAGTGAGTCATCATTAATAGTTAAGGCAAATGGAATTTACATTTGTTAGGCTTAACATCTGACGGCTTTGACAGGAAAACAAATTGCTGTGAGATAAAAATGTACTAGTCTCTTCTGTTCTATTTATGCCTGTCAGCAAACCTTGCAGCCAAGAAGAGTAAATGGGAGGCAGCTTGTAATTTTTACAGTGAGGAGCTACCTTGAGCAGCTTCAGTAACATCTTGCATATTTAAAAAAATGTTCTTCACCCCTATTATTGATTTAACTTTGGAAGAGTGGATTGACTGTCAGACAAGGCAGTGTCTGAACATTTTGATGTCTGTGTTTGAGTGATGTGCCACAGCTGATCTCTGATTAAATGTGGAGGTGAGCAGGTGTTAATGCTGTTACCAGGTCACTCCTGGTCAAGACTCACAGCCTTCTGCACTGCCACACAGAATTGCAGAACATTAGGGGTTGGGAGGGACCTCAAAAGATCATTCATTCCAGTCCCCCCACCACAGCAGGATCAGCTAGATCCAGCCACACAGGAACATGACCAGGAAGGTTTTAAACGTCTCTACAACCCCCCTGGGCAGCCCCTTTGAGTGCTCTGTCACCCTCACGGTGAAGTTCCTTCTTGTATTGATGTGGAACCTCCTCTGTTCCAGCTCACACCTGGCACCCCTTGTCTTGTCACTGGGTGCCACTGAGCAGAGCCTGGCTGCATCCTCCTGACACCCACCCTTGACATATTTATCAACATTCGTGGGGTCACCTCTCAGTCTCCTTTTCTCCAAGCTCCAGAAACACAGCTCCCTCAGCCTTTCTTCATCAGGGAGATGGTCACCTCCCTTCATGATCTTTGTTGCTCTATGCTGGACTCTCTCCAGCAGTTCTGTGTCCTCCTTGCACTGAAGGGCTCAGAAGTGGACACAAGATTCCAGATGTGGTCTCACCACGGCAGACTAGAGGGGGAGGAGAACCTCTGTTGATCTACTAACCATCCCCTTTCTGATCCACCCCTGGATGCTGTTGGGTTGCTCTCACAGGTTCAGGTACATGGGAAATACAGCTGCTTCCTCCTGAACCTTGTTCAGTCCTTCCCTGATGCATTTGTCTCCAGTTAACACCAAACATAAATATTTTAGCATAAATATATTAGCATTTACATAAGAGTATCACAGAATTGAGTGAGCTAGTCAAAAGATTCTGGAGTTTTACCAGCTAGAATTACATTTGGACTGTTTTGGTGCTTTTTTCTCACGTGGGTGACAGCTGTGTGGTACTAAACACCTCTCATTCTGTCCCATCTTGCTCTGACTCTAGGAGGAAGTGGAGACTGTTGTTTCTATGCTCATAGAACAGGCTCGGGCCCTTTCTCGAACCGGAATGAAAAAGCACCTCCGTGTTCTCCCCATGTATGCTGGGCTGCCTTCTCCTGAGCAAATGAAAGTGTTTGAGAGAGTTTCTCGCAATGTCAGGAAGGTAAGCATGTTGCCCATGTCTCAATTTTTACCACCCAGAAGGGTCTTGGCACTACACAGGTTGTATATGTCACGTTCACACCATGAGATCATTGCAAATGCTTGCTGAGGGAGACTTTCTGCATCTCCTAACAGTCAGACTGTGAACCAAGAGCATGTTTTCTGGCTTTGCTGTTCATCTTTTATCAGTCCTGGACACATCAATTCTAACTCTCCTGTTACAGAATCAGAGAGTCACAGAAAATTAGGGATTGGAAGGGAACTTGAAAGATCATCCAGTCCAGTTTCCCTGCCACAGCAGGATCCCCTAGTTCCAGTCATTAGGGACTGGAAGGGACCTTGAAAGATCATCCAGTCCAACTCTGTCACAGCAGGATCCCCTAGATCCAGTCATTAGGGATTGGAAGGTACCTTGAAAGATCATCCAGTTCAATTCTCCTGCCACAGCAGGATCCCCTAGATCCAGTTGCACAGTTCTACCTCCTCAACGTTGCTGAGTTATCTCAGAGTCAACTTCCAAGATTCTTCATCTCATGTAGTATTTGTATAGATCCAGCCACGGCTTCTTACACTCTACCTTTACCTGGTTTTATTTATTTTTATGTTCTAAGTGCCTATGGCTGTTTTCCACCAGTAATGTTAAAAATTGTGTCCGAGTGAGTGAATTCTGTGTTGTCACCTAAGAAACAAGGTAAAACATGCTTGGTTTTAGTAGGAAAGCTGAGTTCTGACTTCTGCAAATCTCGTTTGGATAACATTTCAGAACTGCAGAACTGGTCATGATCAGTGCTTAGGCTGAGCCTGTGCTGGACCTAAAATAAGATGACAGTTACAGAGGAGAGAGTTGTTGTAATTCTTGTGCCTGCTGGAGTTTAACAACTAAAATTCTGCTGTTGGAGAGAAGAATTGAGTATCAATACTTGTTTTCTCTGCAGTTTGTGACATTAGGCAAATAGCTTCCAAGATGTACTGTCTTGAAAAGGTTAAAACAAGGATTAAATGTCCCCCTGTTGTCTGGGCACGACTATTTCTTTAATGTTTTAGGGCGTACGGGGGTATTTCTGCAGGAGTACTGAAGGTGAAACACTTGATCAGCTCTGTTCCTCTGTCTCCTGCCCCATTCCAGAGTTAGAAGTTCAGTGTAACTGTGAAGCAGAGAGGAAATATAACTGCACAGAATCACAGAATATTAGGGATTGGAAGGGACCTTGAAAGATCATCCAGATCAGGACCACCTAGACCAAGTTGCACAGGAACACATCCAGGCAGGTTTTAAATGTCTCCAGAGAAGGAGACTCCACAACCCCTCTGGGCAGTCCCTTCCAGTGCTTCATCACCCTCACTGGGAAGAAGTTCCTTCTCTTTGATGTGGAACCTCCTACATTCACTACATAAGTACATTTGATTTACAGTTAGTTACTCTTTTTCTTTGCAGACACTGCCAAGTTCCTCTACTTTTATGAATAGAGAATGAATTTTAATAAGGAACTTATATGACACTGTAAAAACTGGATCTATTTCAATGTGACAGCTCTTTCTGCTATGTGTACTTATCCTTTTGTACTCCAGACTGTGTTGGCTGGAACTGTCATATATGAGATCTTTTGGGTGATGTGTATTGGAGTCCTGGGGAGCTGACACTAGGGCTTGGTAGTGTAACTGAGCCCGGGGAGTTCACAGTATCCTCCTTGTATCTGCTCCTGCAGGTGATAGTAGCAACCAACATTGCTGAGACCTCCATTACAATTAATGGGATCTCGTTTGTAATCGATTGTGGGTTTGTGAAGCTCCGGGCCTATAATCCCAAAACAGCCATTGAGTGCCTTGTGGTGGTACCGGTGTCGAAAGCTTCTGCTAACCAGAGAGCTGGGCGTGCCGGACGGAACCGCTCTGGAAAGTGTTACAGACTCTATACAGGTCAGTAGTTTGTGTGTGGGGAAGGTGGACTTGCCTGTGTGATTTGTGTTTTGTTTTACAGTGGTTCTAGCTTTGGATAAAGAATAAAAAGCTGTATTTTTTTCTTCCTCTCAGAGATTAAAATTTTTCTTTGTTATCCCTCTGGTTTATTTTTATTTGTGCTGGACTCCTGAATCCCTTTATGAAACAGGAACAGAAACTGAGTAGGGTAGGTGCTATGGTGTTGTCAGCAATTGCAGATCTGTGACATTAATGCAGCTCTGCCTGGTCTGAAAAGGGGTTTTCTTTTGATAATCTTGGTTTCTGAGCAGCTGCTTCAATTTATAATTCCTACCTGTGATGCTTTTTCCTGTGAGTAAAGTGTCCTGTAGACTGTGCATCTAACAAAACACCCTGGAAATCACTTAATGGAGGGAATCACAGAATCATCCAGGTTGGAAAAGACCCCTGAGATCATCAAATCGAACCATCAACCGTACTCTATAAGTTCACCCCTAAACCAGATCCCCCAACACTACATCTAAATGTCTTTTAAACTCATCCAGGGATGGAGGCTCAACCAGCACCCTAGGCAGCCTATCCCAGTGACTGACCACTCTCTCCACGAAGAATTTCTTCCTGATGTCCAGTCTAACCCTCCCCTGTTGAAGCTTGAAGCCCTTCCCTCTGGTTCTGTTGCTAATGACCTGTGAGAAGAGCCCAGCACCAACATCTTTACAATGTCCTTTCAAATAGTTGTGGAGAGCGATGAGGTCTTCTTTTAGCCTCTTCTTCCTCAAACTATCCAGTCCCAACTCAATCTATGTAAGATTTATTCTCCAAGCCCTAAAAATTCTGCTTCCCTTGAATCAGTGACAATATTGTACAGAGTCAGCAGTGTAGCCAAAGCAATTGAATGTTCTCTTTGAAGTGTCTTAAAATACAGTCATTGGAAAAAGATAATCAAGTTAGAAATCTTCTAGCAGCTGCTAAGTATTCACACTTGGTAACTTTAAATGGCTGTAATTCTGTCATGTTGACTGCATAGAGTGGAAGGAAAAACTCAGTCCCAAATTGCTTTCTCCCACAACAGAGGAAGACTTTGAGAAGTTGCCAAAGTCAACTGTTCCTGAGATGCAGCGCAGTAACCTCGCCCCTGTCATCTTGCAGCTGAAGGCTTTGGGAATTGACAACGTGCTCAGGTTCCCCTTTCTTTCGGTGAGTCCTAGGCTGTAAAGTCCATCATCTTTCTGTAACGTGGTGAAAGGTCAGTAAAGGACTAGAGAACCTGCAGAACCAGTAACCATTGCCCTGGGAATTTGGAAAATGCAACTTACTGTCCACTCACAGAATCACAGAACATTAGGGATTGGAAGGGACCCCAAAACATCAAGTCCAATCCCCACGCTACAGCAGGATCACCTAGATCAAGTTGCACAGGAACATGTCCAAGTGGGTTTTAAACATCTCCACAGAAGGAAGCTCCACAACCCCCCTGGGCAGCCCCTTCCAGGGCTCTGTTACCCTCACTGGGAAGAAGCTCCTTCTCATATTGATGTGGAACCTCCTCTGTTCCAGCTCACACCCACTGCCCCTTGTCCTGTCCTGGACAGCAAAGTATTTTTTTGGGAACTGGCTTGTGCAAGCAATCATAATCACAGCATGTTTTGGGTTGGAAGTGACCTCTGAAGATCCTCTAGTCCACCCCACTATAACAAAAAGGAACATCTCTAACTAGAACAGATTGCTCAGAGCCCCATCAAGCCTGACTTTGACATGATGTGTCTGATAACAGACCATGTATTTCAGAGTTTGCTGTTAGAAGTGCTGAGCAGTGGAGAAAGGTCTGGAAAGACAAACTCTGAGAGTCTGAAGAACTGGAACCATAGTCCCTTTACACTGAAGTGATGAAGGGGAAAAATAATGCCAACTACAGAACCAAACCAGTTGGTGCTTGTCTGTCTTGTTACACAGAGCATCACCAGTTTTAGCTTTGCACTCTGCAAAGTTTTGAGCTATTTTTGTATTGATGCAAAAAACTATTGCTTGGTGTAAGTAGGAAGGTAGTTAGAACTTAAGGAATTTATGTAAGAGGAAGCTCTAAGAATTTTGATGAAAACTCGTGTGCTTTGTGATGCAAACTTTAAACACTGTGCCTGTTATTTCTTCACAGCCACCACCTGCACAGTCAATGGTGCAAGCTTTGGAACTGCTGTATGCTTTAGGAGGTGAGGATATTGTGCTTCGTGTTGTTTCATGTTATGTTGCAGGAGCTATGAAAAAGCCTATTAATTTAGATGTGGTGACTGCATGGATGTTAATCAAATCTGCATTTGAGGACTGTGCTTTGAGAGAGTCAAAATGCAGCCTTGGCTGTCAGAAACTCTTTTTCATAGAATCACTAGGGACTGGAAGGGACCCCAAAAGATCATCTAGTCCAATCCCCCTGCCACAGCAGGATCACTTCACTAGAGAAGTTATAGAATCAGTGCTTTTTTTAGTGCTTTTTAAAGTGTACCTCAGTCTTCTTTGAATTTACCTTTTCTCCCCTCTAGTTATTTCAGAGATAAATGAGGAAAAGGTAGGAGTAACTGGAAAATTAATTCATAAACTAGAGTTTAAATTGGACAAACATATTTTAGGGGTCTCCTCTATGTGTTTATTTGTACTTTCGTGGGAGGAATCAGCTAGTTGTCCTTGCTAGGAAAAGGTCTCTGAGCTGAGGAGAGTGGCTTGAATCTCTTGTAGATCCTCTGTTTCTTTAGCCCTTGCAGAGTGATGTGAAAATGCAGTTAAGTTCAAACACTGATTAGACCAGTTAAACACTAAGTTCAGCTGCATCCAATTGGCTAAGCTGTTAGACACTGAAGCTGTTGCTGTCTCAGTGACTGGAACATGCAGCACTTGCAAGTATAAACAAGAAAAGTTGAAAGTAAAGTTTTAACATCCCTGTCAGCATCAGACTGATTGTAATAACATGGAATTGAACAAGCTTTAATACAAATGCTACGCTGTTTATTGCACAATCAGCCTCTGAAAAGCACATTGTATGCTTTAAATTTTTCTGTTATCCTCTCAATTGTCTGCTCAGGATGTGTGTGGTGGAGCTCTACCCAAACAAGTAAAACTTTAAAACAAAGTTTAAACCTGCTGCTTGAAGTTGGGAGAGGCCAGTCACCGGAGGCCAGCTTCCACAAGGCCTGTGGCACGTGTTAGCTTTCAGACATTCTCACTTAAACTGTTTTGAAGGTGTGACTGATAAAAGTTAGGTGCTTCCCTAGTTATTATTTTAAAGAGATCTAGTCTGTGTCTCTGCTATGGACACAATGTGACTTCTGGCTGACAGGCTGCTCCTCGTGTAGCTGTTGGTCCTGCAGCTTTCAGCCCTGTAGCAAGTCTGTTGTGATTCTGTCAGCTTTCAATACGTGATACAACTAGCAATAAAATAGCCCTGAAGATCAAACCTAAAAGCAGCACACTTCTTCCTGGATGCCTTGGAATTCTGTTTCTTATGCTTTGTGTTTCAGAGCACCTCTTGCATGCTCTGCATGCTTTTACCTGCAGAGGAGCTTGTTTGTTTGCATCTCACAGGGTCTGCTCTAGTTTTAGCATTGAATGTTGTGGACAAGTGAACAGATACACAGGAGCTTCTGATGAAAAGAACTAAAAACTAGTCTGGCAAATCCCAAGAGCATGACTCAAAGGATTTTTCTACTATTGAGCTAATTCTACTATTTAGCTATTATGTTCATTGAATGACTAATTAGAGCTTGTTCTCAAATTCAGTAGAGAGTCTGAGCACTCTTAGTCATATGAATTGATTTAGTCACTGTAAGGAGCTGGTAGTTGGACTTGGTGATGCTTACAGACTGACTAGATAGTTTGGATTGGAAGGGACCTTAAAGATACCTAGTTTCAACCCCTCAGCCATGAGCAGGGACATCATCTAGTCCAGTTGCTCAGAGCTTTGATCACCTTGGCCCTGAACGCTTCCAGGGATGGATCATCTGCAGGCTTTCTGCGCTACCTGTTGCAGTGTCTCACCACCCTCACACCTTATATCTTAGATATAAGGAATTTCCTCCTTATATCTAATCCAAATCTACCTTCTTTCAATTTAAAGCCATCACCCCTTGTCCTATCTCTACTTGCCCTTGTTAAATATCTCCCTGCAGTTTTCCTCTAGGGCTCATGTAAAGACTGGAAGGCCAGTTCTTATCCTGCATTCCAGTGTTCTAACTGTGATATTCAAACTATTTCTTTTAGTTTGATTCATTATGTTGCTGGTGGAATCCTGTAACACACAAATCACAATACACTGAACACTTTGATACAGAATTGAATTGCTTTTTATTGTGCTGAATGGAATGTGCTCTAATTTTATTCATGGGAGAAACTTATGTTGGATTGTTTTTGACAGCTGTTTAATCTTTTTGAATGCAGCCAACTTACAACAGAAACTTGACACAGGAACAAGTAATCACACTGGAACTCTGCTTTACTTTAAGCTGATGCTTGTAGTTCATTGAAAGTTAACAATATTTGTTCCATAGTGTAAATATGTGGAGACACTTGGCTCAAATGAGATTGTGGAAGTTTCGGAAGCTTCCAGGGGTTTGTGGCTGTTTTCATGTCACTTGTGATGAAGGCTGTGTTGAAACCTGTGGCAGTCTGCTGTCTCCTCATTCTCACAAAGCTGGAACTCCTTGCTTGACAGTTATTTTGCTCTGTGCCATGTCAGCTCCATCTTGCAGAGGAGGGTTTCATTTAGGTGAGAAGCACTTGGTTCTTGGCAGCTTTTTCCAGCTTGAAAGAAGGACCTTCACAGTGGCTCAGAAGCTTGTAGCAAGGATGAATTCACGGCTAAAACCACCGCAGGGAAGCAGAGAGGAAAGGCCAATAAACTCCCTGATTAGCTCTTTGATGTTTTAGCACAAGTCTTATGCTCATGGTAGCTTCACAGAACAGCACAGAGCCGTTACTCAGCTGCCCAGCTTTTGTAGCAAAGCAGAGAAGTGCTGAAGTTGGTGTTTAAAATGGAAAGCAGTGTGTGTGATGTATGAATTCACTCTTCAATTTGTGCTGAAGTTTGAGGTTTTAGGTTGTCTATTAATAGAGATTTTATATAAGTTGCAGAGGTGAAGCTGCCCAATTGTTTGCAGGTGCAGGAAGGATTCAGTTCCTCTTCTGCAAGAACAGAACTTGTGTTTCATCACAATCCTTGTAACAGCATGCAAGCGAGCAGCTCAGGGTCAGGACCCCGCTGTGTTAGTGCAGTGCCAGCAGAGAAACCTGTGCAGAGCAGACGCTCTGAAGTCCTAGATACTTCTGTTGAATAAACACATCACTGGTTCTAGACTGACTACATCAGGAGTACCTTATCTCAGCCTTCTCCTCTCACACCCTTTTAAAGTCTGAGTTGTGTAAACAAGCAGGTAAAGAGTGACTTTATTTTTAGCTTTGTTTCAGATCCAAGAGTTTGTTGAAGAATTGTTTGTTTGTAAGTTGTTGCCTCTCAGAAACAACCACTCTGCCCAAGTTTAAAAGAGAATGCTTTAATCCCTCTGCTTCTGGCATGCTGCTGGTTATTACTTGAAGCTTTTTTAGTGCCTTGGTGCTTGAATAATCTCTTCTGAGCAGATTTGATAATAATCTTTGCTAGATCTTTTTCTGTTCTTCAGTTTCAGCTGTGTACCTATCTGTTCCAGGTCTGTTCCAGTCCCTAATGATTCTATGATTTATACAGATAAAAATGTGTCTAAAAATGAGGATACAGTGGTTGCTGCCAAGATTCTTTCAAGGCAACTTTTACCTATTCATTGCAGACTTACCACTGCGTGCAAGCTATAGATACGTGATGTGCAGGGCTGTTCAGTGGTAACCTGGAACTACAGAGCAGGCTCTCATCCCTACCTCCAGTACCATCTCTAGTTAAAGGGTGCAACTGGGACATGGCTGACAGCACAGCTACTGATGCATGAGGCAGTCTGAGCTGTGGAGACTATTGATCAGCCATGTGTCTCTAGGTGATATTACAGGTAAATCAATTCTCACCATGACCTAAGTGATGTGACTCAGAAAAGCTACACCTGACCCTGTGCCCCTTGCCAGCAGTGCTCCCTGTTTCTCCAGCTATGCCCGTTCTATAATGATGCCCTTTTTATCCTCATCAGGACTCCTGCTGCTGCCTGTCCCCACCAACAAAGATCTTGCACTGTACCTGAACAGGAGATAGCTGTAACAGACACTCTGACCTGCAGACATTGGCTTGGCCTGTGGGTTTTGCAAAGCATTAGCAGTAGCAATGGAAATGGTCCGAATGAAGAAACTTGTGCATTCAACTAGATACGAAAAATAAAATACCAGTGAAGCACAGGAGAGTAAATTGACAGAGAGTGTCTTTAAGCACAGTTTAACATACATTCAGCAACTCTTAGATGCATTTGCTAGGTTTTGGCACATCACGCTGCTCTTCATCACACACTGAAGTCTTCAAGGTGACTTTCTCTGCTGTTTTGCCTGTGTCACATCTATATTTATTACTGTGCTGCTGCAGGTTTGGATATGCACTGCCGTTTAACAGAGCCACTTGGAATGAGAATAGCAGAGTTTCCTTTGAATCCTATGTTTGCAAAGATGCTTCTGGAGTCAGGTGAGAGGAAAGAAAGTCAAATTTTCTTCACAGTCTTGTGAATAGAGGACACTGAATGTTCTGGTCCTGTGTCTTCTTACTCACTTTGAGGGTGAGTTGAATAGAACATTTCCTTTAATGAATTTATCCACTTCTGCTCATCAGGAAACTTTGGCTGCTCCCAGGAGATTTTGACAATTGCTGCCATGATGCAAATTCAGAACATCTTTGTGATCCCTCCAAATCAAAAAGCTCAGGCTGTAAGTTCAATTGACTCATTTTCTTTTCTGTTAGTTCTGCCAAATGTTTTGTTGATAGCTGTAACAGACTGTGAGTTTGTGTGGAAATGAAGTGAGATCTGGAGCTGTGCCTGGTGCTTGTAGGTGAAAGTGCAGACTGAGTGGGGAAACTTTGAACCCTTTACTAGAGTTAAAGTCTCCTTCTGAGGAGCAGAAACATGAAAAGTTATGAGCTGATTATAGTCAGCATAAGGGTTTGCCAGAAATGCCAAACCTCTACAAGCACTGCTTTTCACAGAATCACACAACATTGGGGATTGGAAGGGACCTCAAAAGACCATTCATTCCAATCCCCCCACCACAGCAGGATCACCTAGATCAAGTTGCACAGGAACATGTCCAGATGAGTTTTATCCATCTGCAGAGACAGAGACTCCACAACCTCCCTGGGCAGCCCCTTCCAGTGCTCTGTCACACTCACTGGGAAGAAGTTCCTTCTCATATAGATGTGGAACCTCCTCTGTTCCAGCTCACACCCGTTGACCCTTGTCCTGTCATTAGATGCCACTGAGCAGAGCCTGGCTCCATCCTCCTGACACCCACCCTTCACATATTTATAGACATTAGTGAAGTCACCCCTCAGTCTCCTTTTCTTCCAAGCTCAAAAGACCCATCTCCCTCGACCTTTCCTCATCAGGGAGATGTTCCACTCCCTTCATCATCTTCATGGCCCTGCAAATACAGGGATGATGGGCACACAGGGTGTTGGGCACCATTTTTGCAGAAATCAGTCTGCCTATAAAAATACCATTCTTCTTCTCCAGGCCAGGCAACACAGAAAGTTTGCTGTGGAAGAAGGTGATCATCTCACTATGCTTAATGTGTATGAAGCCTTTGTCAAAGTAAGTCATTCTGTGTGTTTGTGGATTTACACACTTGGGGTCCACAGTTCTCATTGTGGAATTTACAGCACCCTCAGAGTTGAGGGCTGTGAAGTCTATTAAGTGATAATTCTCCTTTAAAAATTTTCTTGGTTTATTTTGTCATTGACCTGCTGTAGGTCTAATGAACAGGCACTTGAAAGAGTTTGGTTTGGGTGTAGCATGGAAGTCTTGCAGGTTGAGTAGGGCCTAAGAAAAACAAGTATAGAAATTCCAGATGGAGTTAGTCCAATCCCTAACAAGGAATTGGAAGGGACCTTGAAAGATCATGCAGTCCAATCCCTCTGCCACAGTTCATAGTCTCATCTTTTCTGTTGATGCCTCCAAGTTTTTTTGAGTATAAACTGCACCTACACCTCCCAGTCTTCTGTCTTTCTGTTATTTCATTGCCTTACTGCTCATGGTATTCTCTTCTAAGTGCCATTATGCATTTAGCATCAAAGTAATCTGAATGTTTCTTTGTAAGCTGAGGTTTTATTTAGCTGTTTTGAAGTGCTCCTACATGTTTGGGTGAAGTGTGTTTTGCCAGTACAAAGCATTTCTGTCATGTAGTCAGAATGATGTTGAGTTGAAGCCATATAACCACTCCTGTGATCCAGAGGACTGCTTGTTTCTTTTCCTGATGGTATTTCATTGTGATTTTTCCTGTTCTTCTCACTGTGCAGCACAACAAGAGCTCTCAATGGTGTCAGGACCACTTTCTCAACTACAAGGGGCTTGTTAGAGCTTCAGTTGTAAGAGAGCAGCTGAAAAAGCTTCTCGTCCACTTCAAAGTGCCAAAGAAGTCTAGTGAAGGTAAGAATGTTTTTAACCTCTTGTCCTGTACATATTAAAGACAGCTCCAAACTGTCAGCTTGCTTCCTGTTTTTCTTGTAACCTCTGAAGTGTCTTCGCCCTGGTTTAATGTTAATTAACCCTTTTTACTCCCTAAAAGTGACTACAGAAGAGAATTTTAAACCACTTTGCAATGGGCATTTAGTCCAGTCTTCATTTGTTAAGTTTTTCAGGAAAGATTTTCACCATTGATAATATTTTTTATGGACAGACTTACTAAGAGCATCATAAATAGGTCATCTTGGTCACTCTTCTGACCTTTCAGAAATGTGTTTTTCTTGTCTGTTACAAGTGACGAACGGTAACAGGACTGGATGGTCTTTCGAGGTGCCTTCCAATCCCTAATGTTCTGTGATTGCTAAGTGGTATTTTAGGGGTTTTGGCAACTCCATTGACTCATTTAACATAATTCTTTTCTTCAGGTGATCCAGATCCTGTTCTGAGATGCATAGTTTCTGGGTTCTTTGCTAATGCAGCTAAATTCCACTCCACTGGAGCTTACAGGTAGATATCAATAACTGTGCTGCAACTGTTCTTATTTTAAAGGCTCTGACTGGATTCACCTAACTAAAACAGATCATTCCCTGAACACATGCAGTGAGAAGCACATACTGCTGGATTTACTAAATACTTGAGTCTTGTGTCTGCAAAGTCTTGGGAGTGTTTATCTCTTTGGCAAATAGAAATAGTTATTGATAGTGGAAAGCTGTTGCTGGTAGTAGTTAGGTTGTGTTATAGCAGAGACACTGCACCTGTACTAGCACTAAGTATAGCACTAAGCCCAGACACTGCTGTTACATTTAATGCAGATAGAACTCTCTTAGGACATCAAATTATTTCTTCCTTTGGCTAAATGCTAAGCTGGTTTCATCTGAAGGCCTGTTCATCAGATGCAAATGCTTTTAGTTTGCTCCAGCTCTTTCACAGTTGCTTGTTCTTAAGTGTTCTTGGTGAGAGTGAAAGGAACCAAATGTTAAACCATGACTAGATGCACAGTCTAAAATAGTATCTTGCTTTCCAGGACTATCCGTGATGACCATGAGCTTCATATCCACCCTACTTCGGTGCTGTACGCAGAGAAACCTCCACGCTGGTAAGTTAAAGCTGCTGTCCCTAGCTTGGTGATCCTTACGACACTTCGTCAGCATCCAGCTGTTGTCAAGAATGGCTTTTCCCCACCAGTGGAGGAATTAGATGTAGGTCATGCTTCCCACAGAGATAACCCGACTGGTATTTCCTTTCCATCTCATTGTAGGCAGTTTCCAAATAAACCAGGGGAATAGAGTGATGTTTAACTGTCCAAAAAAACCTGCAAGGGAAAGCTGAGTCAGGTGACTGGTTTCTAATAGGAACCAGTCTTTGCCCTGCAAATTGTTGTCTCGGGTCCACTGGGGAAACAACTGTCATTTTAACAACAAAACCCTGTTTCCCAGTGTCAGCAAACCAACCAAGTCACCCACAACAAAGCAACAAGCTAAAGAGATTACAAGCCCTCCAGAACTCCTGCAGGTTGTGGTCCCACCATCTGCTCTGGCACAGCTGCCCTTGAAGAGCTCAGTGGCGTCAGCCCTGGCTTCTGTGGGCTCCGTGAAGTCTTCCCCATCCTTCTGTTTCCACAGAGCTGGGGCTGCAGTGCAGCTCTCTTCTCACACAGCACCCCAGCACCAAGAAACCCCTGAGCTCTGTGAAAACCTGTTGAAGCACTGACTGGCTGAGCCAAAGACAGGTTCTGCTGGCTGCTGGGGAAAGTTGTTTGGTTGAGGTTTTTTGTCTTACAGGATCTATTCCTGCCCCTACCCCCAGATTAGAAAAGCAGACCTGTAGGCAGTGTGCTGGAAGCCTAAACTGGTAAAAGCTTAAGAGCTTTGCCTGTGTGCCAAGGGTGGCAGCAGTATTGCTGGAGCTTCTAGGAATACTGATAATGGGCTTAAATCTTTCTAGGTTTTCTTATTGCAGAACTGATGCAGAGCTGTCTTCCTGAGGCCTTGTGGTGTTGCTATCACCAGGCTAAAGATGCTGATGGCATCCTGTTAGACATGTGTTTAACTTACTAAGCAACTCTAGTCTCAATGCTGCTCCTGCTGCCTGGGCACCCATGCTCTGCAGGGCTTCAGTTCTCTGTCTGTTACAGGTGTATTAAAAATGTGTTCTCATTCCTGCTGGTTTTCCTCAGATTCCTCTTCAGTTGTATTACCTGATGCACCTTGGGCTGCATTTGGCAGACAAGAGAGTTTTGGACTTGTTCCTCTTTGCTTTTGAGAGCAAAATACCACTTAATCAGAGACCACAGTCCTTACAGTTTACAGTTCTACTGTATATGGGAGGTGGATAATGACTTATGGGTTCTGGTGACTAACCCCTCAGTGCTTCCATGGTAGAAATGGCTTTCCCTGCTGAAGGGTTACTTCAGAAATAGGTTGCCCATGCTGGAAACCTGTTCAGGCATTCACCAGAGACTGACTCTGTGTGGCTGGCTGTTTCTAAACCTCTTAGGAGGAGATCTCTGGCAGTAGTTAAAGATGATTTATTCCATTAGTCCTTATCTTGTCTGCTTGCAGACAGGGACCAGGGATAGTCATGCTGTGATTCATGCCCTACCTGGTTTTTTTTGGTGCTTAGATATCTTTCCTCATGATTTGCATTCATCAAACAAGGAAAGTGAAAGATTTGGGTCCTCAACACATTAACCCTTTGAAGCAGGTCAAGAGGAGATGCAGAACAGAGGACTGCAGCACCTTCCTGTGAGGATGGACTGCATGAGTTGGGGTTGTTCAGCCTGGAGAAAAGGCAGCTCCAAGATGACCTTATTGCAGCCTTTCAGTACTTTAAGGGAGTCTACAAGAAAGATGGGGAGGGACATTTAGCCAGGCCTGTTGTGACAGGATGGGGGGTGATGGTTTTAAACTAGAAGAGTGAAGATTTAGATCAGAGAGAAGGAATATGTTTTTTTTTACAATGAGGGTGGTGAAACTCTGGAACAGGTAGCCCAGAGCAGATGATGAAGACTCCATTCCTTAGGACATTCGAGGTCAGGCTGGATGGGACTCTGGACAACCTGCTCTACGTGAAGATGTCCCTGCTCCCTGCAGGGGGTTGAACTAAATGACCTTAAATGTCCTTTCAACCCAATACATAAATGACCTTAAATGTCCTTTCAACCCAATACATAAATGACCTTAAATGTCCTTTCAACCCAATACATAAATGACCTTAAATGTCCTTTCAACCCAATACATTCTACTCTTCTGTAGAATAGTACTGTCTGTCTACTACTACTGTCCCAGTAGTACATGAAGGCATTTTTATGGCAGTCTAAAGGCTGTATCAGTACAGAGTGCTTTGAACAGCCAGAGGAAGGAGAAAAGAGGCTGTACCTCAACTTAGCCACTCTCTTGTCACTCGAAATACCGCCTCTGGCAGCGTGTGAAATTGTCTGAGGATGCTCTTAACTGTCTTGTTCCCATGTGGCTTCATAGCAAACACTTTTTCCTTTCCCCTAGGATAGTCTACAATGAAGTCATACAGACTGCTAAATACTACATGAGAGATGTGACTGCCGTTGAATCTGCATGGCTCCTGGAACTGGCACCTCATTTTTACCAGCAAGGAACGGTACGGAATCGGCATAAAGGCCAAACGGTACCATTGCTGTATTAGCAGCTCTTGTATCTGAACTTCTTAGTGTTTGTTTTGTTGTCTATTGAATGTTTAAAAAAATGACTTCATTTCTGTTCATTATAACTCCAGTATGAAGAAAGTATAATAAATTAGGGCATAAAAACTTTTCCCAAAGTATAAAGGAGCCTTTCGCTGATCAGTGAAGCCTTCAAGCACTTTTGCTTGTCTACAGGCACCGGGTAGTACATCAGAGCAGCTCTAGCTAGGCAGGAGTCACAGTTTGCACAGTGGTTTTGAGAAGTCTTTGCAGACTTCCTGAATGTTAGTTCAAATCTTGAGCCTATTTTGACCATTAAGTTTACTTGGGGGGGTGAAAGAAGAGAGCTCTGGTCTGTTCAAATTTGTGTGTTGCTGTACAGTAGGATGACCATGAGCCAGCAATGGGCCCTTGTGGCCAAGAAGGTCAATAGTATCCTGGGGTGGATCAAAAGGAGGGTAGTTAGCAGATGGAGAGAGGTTCTCCTTCCCCTCTGCTCTGCCCTGGTGAGACCAGATCTGGAATATTGTGTCCAGGTCTGGACTGCTCAGTTCCAGAAGGACACAAAGCTGCTGGAGACAGTCCAGCACAGAGCCACAAATACGATGGAGTGGAACACCTCCCTTATGAGGAAAGGCTGAGGGAGCTGTGTTTCTTGAGCTTGGAGGAAAGGAGACTGAGAGGTGACCTCATTAAGGTCTATAAATATGTGAAGGCTGGGTGTCAGGAGGATGAAGCCAGGCTCTGCTCAGTGGCATCTAATGATAGGACAAGGGGCAATGGGTGTGAGCTGGAACAGAGGAGGTTCCACGTCAAGATGAGAAGGAACTTCTTCACAGTGAGGGTGATGAAGCACTGGAAGGGGCTGCCCAGGGGGTTGTGGTGTCTTCTTCTCTGGAGACATTTAAAACCCATCTGGCCATGTCCCTGTGTGACTTGATCTAGGGGATCCTGCTCTGTCAGGGGGATTGGACTGGATGGTCTTTTGAGGTCCCTTCCAATCCCTAATGACTGGATCTAGGGGATCCTGCTGTATCACAGGGATTGGACTGGATGATCTTTCGAGTTCCCTTCCAATCACTAATGTTCTCTGATTCTGTATGCTTCCCTTTCCTTTCCAAGTATATTTGAATAGTTGTTGCCTTCCTTGATCAACTCTGTCCCTTGTGAATCCATCAGTCTTGACTTAGTGCTGCTCATTCAGAGGACTGGATGAATGTTACTTATCTAAGTGTTAGTTATACTGGAGCTGTTGGTACTACTGTGCAGGCAAGATTGCCAAACTGATCTTGCATATGAATTTTCTCACGGGAGATGAGTAACTCCTGAGCTTTATATATTAAATTAGTGAAGTATTTCCACAATACTGACTGAAAAAACACACTTGTGTGTCTGAGCTGTGCGCAAGATGAGATCTGCTCCCGCGTATCAGCAGCTGTGTAGCATAAACTCCAGTTCCTAACTTAAGTACTTGCTGTGCTGTTTGACTTTTCAGACAATGTGGTGTTTGCTTTCTTTAACTTCCTGGGCTTTGGGGAAAAAGAGAAACCACTGTGGTTACAGTGCACAGAGACATTGGCATCTGTCCCTGTCACTGACTTGAGAGGGTTGTGTTGTTTTCAGTGTTCAGCTCTGATAGTTGATCTCAGTTATCCAGACACTCTGTTATAAAGGCACTAAGTAGCTGAATATGTTCTGCCTGTTTTTGCTATCACACATTTGGCAAAGGCTGTAATCACCCCTATGGGGCTGACTCAGTGTTTACACAGAATCACAGGCCATTAGGGATTGGAATCACAGAATCATTAGGGATTGGAAGGGACCTCGAAATGTCATCCAGTCCAATCCCCCTTACACAGCAGGATCACCTAGACCAAGTGGCACAGGAACATTTCCAGGTGGGTCTTAAACATCTCCAGAGAAGAAGACTCCACAACCCCCCTGGGCAGCCCCTTCCAGTGCTCTGTCACCCTCACTCTGAAGAAGTTGGCTGCTGTTAGGCAAACAGATGAGCCAATGTTCCAGTTGTATCAAATCTACTTCTGGGATAAATAATCCTTATGACTCATGTCATTTACATGTTGTAACATCCCAAATGTTTCAACACAACCTCCCATTATGATGTGACCTCCCCACTGGTATTGGGGAGAGGTTTTCCTGTAGGTGGGTGGTGTTGGGGATTGTGACTCAGTGACTTGTTCAGGCAAAACCTGAGTGAGGGAGGCTTGGCTTGAATTTACTACCTGCCTGGCTGAGGGAATGGTTTCTCAAGGTAGTCCTACTACTGTTGTAGACATCCTGTGAAATCCCATCACAATTTAATTTCTGTCATTTGAAATTTTAGAGGTTAACTCCATTTAAAGCAGCCTGACCTAGAACAAATGGAGGTTTTCATCCTCAAACCAAGTTTGGATGAGGTGTTGGGGGATCTGGTTTAGGGGTGAACTTGTAGAGAAGGATTGATGGTTGGACTCCATGATCCCAGGGGTCTTTTCCAACCTGAGTGATTCTGTAGAAGCTCTGGAGTATAGGGCTGGTTTTGAGGACAGTTATCTTTACCAGTGTGGCCAGATATCAGCCACAAGGCCTGTGTGTCTTAATAAAATGCTTAAAAATTAGCAATATTAGTTGAGTTAAAGCTTTGCATTATACACATAAATGTTGACCAAGAAAGCCACCGTAACACACACAGGTTTGTGCTGGATTTTGTGCATTCACACCTGTGTTTCTATAGAACAGCACATCTTTGTGATAATAAGATTCCTGAAATATGTGGTATTTTAGTCCTGTATCAAGTTAAAAACCAGTTATAACTGAATTAGATTCAGTGTGAAGAGATTCTCTTCTACAGCTTGATCCTGCTCTCAGTCAATTGTCTCATTTCAGATTTTACAGGACTTTCTTGATGATTAAAAACAAATTATAACTGTAAGTTAAAAACAAATTATAGCTGAATAAGATCCTGTATGGAAAGACTTCCTTCTACTGCTTGATCCTGTTCTCAGGCAGTTGTCTCATTCCAGATTTGCAGGGCTTTCTTGATGATTATTGTTGCACATTTCTGTAGGTCTTTAAGAGCACAGAGGTGCAAAGGCCCAGTGCAGCCACAGCTGCAGTGTTAATGCAGCTGTTAAAATCCTCTACTTCATCTCCGTACTCCCAGTGTTGGTGGGATCACATGTCCCTTCCTGTGCATTTGAACTCACTGACAACTTGCTTCCTTCCAGTGGACAATTGTTCCTGTGCTTGCAGGTAGCACAGAAATGCCAGGAGATATTTTAAACCAAGCCAGAACATCACTTTGGGATACGTGTGGGGTTTATTTCATAGTCCGTTTCAGCTACACATAACAAACAGGGCTTGGGGAAGGGTGGTCTTTGATATTTGTATAAGAGTGCATTTGATTTGTGATTAAAGACTAGTTAATTTCTAGTTGTGTCTATGCTAAGCAATATTCCTCTTGGGTTTTTTTGCAGCATCTTTCCTTGAAAGCAAAAAGGGCGAAAGTAGATGACCCCTGAATCCACATGACCCAAGTCTTCCGACATCAGAATCAACCAGAGATTCCAAGCTGGCTACAGTCCATTCAGCAATCAGCTCATTAGCAACTCAATCTTCCATCAGTTTAAGTGTTTAGATGCCTGCCAGGGTCTGTAGAGGTTTATGCATGACCAGTACACTGTAAAACCTATGTAGAGCTTGCGTTGTGGACATCTTACTCTTTGCCTACTTGACCACTGTTGTTAATCTGGGCGTGCTGCTCTTTTTAAATACTTAGACAAACCTTAGACAAGCAGTTGAAATGTAAGAGGACATCCAGGACCACAAAGAGCTGAAACCTGCAAGAGGAAAGCTGATCTGCTGGAGTGGTATGTCTGCCTTATGAGAGTGGGGAACAGGGTACCCTGCCTCCTGTTATCTAGAGCACTGTGACTACTACCGGCCAAACTGAGACTGACTCCTGACAGCAGGAGCTCAGGGCAATGAACTAGCCCTTGAAATGAAGGGGATGCCATGGAAACATTGATTTCACGTTGGACCGTCTCAAACTGGTGCAACTTGTGCTCCTGAGCAGAAATAGCCTCTTGCCTAAGGTTAGTTGCCCCTTGGTTCCCTTTGCTGTAGCAGCCCTCCTGTGGGCAGCGTTGCATTAAAATGTCTTGTTCCTGCGCACGAGAGTTGCTGTTATGAGAGGAGGAGGAAGAGCAGCTCAGTAATCTTCAGAAGGATTTGTTTTTTGCTGGATCAGGGGACTAGACACATGTTCACAAAACTGAAATTCACAGATGGGGCTTTACTTTTTTCTTTTCTTTCCTTTCTTTAACAAGAGAAGTTAGCTGCTTGCTGCTAACCAGGACATTTCAGTGGTGGTGTTATCACAGAACACTTTGTAGCCTCCACCATTCAGCAAAGATGAGAGGGTTCTCTTCCCCCTCTACTCTGCTTGCTCTGGTGAGACCACATCAGGAATAGTGTGTCCAGTTGTGGGCCCCTCAGTTCCAGAACTGCTTGAGAGAGTCCAATGCAGAGCCATGAAGATGATGGAGTGGAGCACCTCCCTGATGAGGAAAGGCTGAGGGAGCTGGGGCTCTTGAGCTTGAAGAAGAGGAGACTGAAGAGTCACCACATTAATGTTGATAAATACAAAAAGGGTGGGTGTCAGGAGGATGGAGCCAGGCTCTGCCCAGTGCCAAGTACAAGGGGCAGTGGGTGTGAGCTGGAACAGGTTCCATGTCAATATGAGAAGGAACTTCTTCCCAGTGAGGGTGACAGAGCACTGGAAGGGGCTGCCCAGGGGGGTTGTGGAGTCTCTTCTGGAGACATGTAAAACCCACCTGGCCTTGTTCTGGTGCCACTTGATCTAGGTGATCCTGCTGTGGCAGGGGGAGTGGACTGGATGATCTTTCCACTCCCCAACATTCAGTGAGTCTGTACTCTCCTGTCAGGAACTTGGTCTCATATCTTTGCTGCTGGGGACTCTTCAAGTGTTGCTGTCAGAGAAGGCTGCTCTGACCAGTTGCTGCTTTGATTTGGACTCCATGTTTGCTTTTCCATAAGGAATTCTACCCTTTTTGGTCTTAACAAGGCAGCTTGACTACATATATTTATTTTTTTCAACTCATCAATATGTATTTTATAACTTTGTTTGGAACCTTTGTTTTTCCAAGGCAGCTGATCCGCTGACTGCGTTTTGCACATTAACTCCTGTTTTTTCAGAAGGGAATGTAAATAGGCTAAAATTTCTACAGGGAACAAACGCCTTCCTTGTCACAGGACTGCCTTGAAAACCTTCTTGAGCTTCTTGACTGTCTCCCTTCCAAACACTTGCAGAGACCAGCTCTCTCGTGTGGTCTGTTCGGTGTCTACGTACTGACTGCCAGCACAGACCGCTGTAGCGGTCTCCCATGTGTGGCACCAGCAGCCTGACAAACTGTGTCACTTTCCTTGTCACCTCTGTGAACCTCACCTTTTATAGTACTTTCTCTTAGAGTGGAAGCTCTCTGGGGCAGGGACTGTCTCCTAGCCAGAGCTGAGAGCAGTGCTGGCACTTATTAAAAAGATCCAATTTGCAGGGTTGGTTTTTTTTCCTCTGGAAGGATTGGAGGAGTGTAAAATGTCTGTGTCTCTCTGTCCTCTGGAAGTATCCTTAAGCAGAATAAAACCATTGAATCAAGGAGGAATTCATCCCTTCAGCCTGAGTTGGTGGGTGATTGTTCTGTGTGTGCTGGGTGGTGGTTCTGTGCTGCTCTGAGCGGTGACAGCCTGGCAGTGGGTGACTACTTCACTTGCCACTTCAGGTGGTTTGGAGAGCTCTTTTCTGCATGTGTTCTTGTACCCGGCTGTAGAGCTGCAAATTGTCTCTTGGAATGCTTGTGCCTCCTGCTGATGTAGACCCAGGGATGTACAAGCTTTGTACTGTGCTGCAAGTGGTTGTCCTTCTAGAAGACTGAGTGCATTAGGCCTCTAAAGAAAACCAGGAACTCAGACTTGTCTCCTCTGCAGTTTCACAGACTAGTGAGGTGCAGACACAGAGCAGGCAGAGGTTATACTGGAAGTGTGGGCTAAGAGTGAGTGATTTTTAGTGTCTAGATTAAGGTTACCTTTAGAGAAAAAGCAGTGCTTGCATCAGGAATCTGGACCATGGGATGATATTTGAAGATAGAGGCCTAAAACTTAAAGGACATGAAAACACTTTGTGAAACATTGGCCAAGAGCTCTCTGCTAGATGAGAACACAGCTAATCCCCAATGATTCTGTGATTCTGTGGTCTAGGTGATCCTGCTATTGCAGGAGGATTGGACTAGATGATCTTTGCAGGTCCCTTCCAATCCCTAATGATTCTATGATTCTATGAACTCATTTTGATTATTGGGGTGGGTAACTGCCTTGGTGCTGGCTCTTGCCAAGAAGAGTAGTAAACGGTCTGTGCTGTGGTGGGAGATGTTTGAAGATGTTTATTAGGAGTTTGTCAAACGGTGTGAGGATTTTAAATATTTGACTCCATTAATGTTGATAAATATGTGAAGGGTGGGTGTCAGGAGGATGGAGCCAGGCTCTGCTCAGTGGCATCTAATGATAGGACAAGGGGCAATGGGTGGGAGCTGGAACAGAGGAGGTTCCACATCAATGTGAGAAGGAGCTTCTTCCCAGTGAGGGTGACAGAGCACTGGAAGGGGCTGCCCAGGGAGGATTGTGGAGTCTTCTCTAGAGATGTTTAAAACCCACCTGCACATGTTCCTGGGTGACTTGATCTAGATGATCCTACTGTGGCAGAGGGATTGGACTGGGTGATGTTTCAAGGTCCCTTCCAATCCCTAATGTTCTGGGGTTCTTTTAGGGAATAAGGATAAAACATTAGGCTACTGAATCAAAATGCTTCTTCCAAAAGAAGTCATGCCAGCACTGGCAAGGAGGCAGTTATATTTTTGAAGAGTATTTATAATCCATTAATGTCAATTTACACTGAGCTGGACACAGCAGTTGCTCTCCAAAGGTCCTTCCAGGTGATGTGGTGTAGTTTGTAAGCTGATTTAGTTTGTGTGTGTGTGTGTTACAACAAGCACGTTACAGCCGGGCATCAGGAAGAAAAGGCAAGTCAGCCAGTTTGCATCTTTAAGGCAAACAAAAGGAGTTTACTGCAAGCAGATACCCGTGTGACTCGTTCTTGAACTGGTGGTTCAGATGTTTGGCTTGTTTCCTGTTCCAGCAAACAAAGAAACAAGACAGGTGCTACGATGGGCAGAGAAGCCATAGCCCTGCTGCCTGTGCACACGTGCTCTCTGTTCCTGCTCGCGACGTCGGTGTTGTCAGACACACAACAAGATGAACTCAATTGGAACAAAACTCTAGCCAAAATGTTGATTGAAATGCATTTCTCATCTTGCAGGTGAAAAATCAATCAGGTAAACTGGTCTTTAAGCCAAACAAAAGGAGTTTACTGCAATTTTCAAGGGTTGACAGGGCTGCAAGGTACTAGAAGTGTTTTGGTGATTTCAGCTGTATTCTGCAAAGTGTCTTCTTGTTCCAAGGGAGGGCTGTGCTGCCTCCAGTTCTGTTGGGAGCCTTGGGAAGGAAGAGCCAAGAAGCAGAGCACTGTTACAGGGAGGGTGTCCACAGGTGTGGGGTCTTCGTCACCAGTTCACACAGTGACTTGAGGCAGAGCTTTGTTTGTTTACTGCTCTGACTGCTGCTGAACAGGTGAGAGACTGAACTTCCAGAAGCTGATTGGGCTCACCCCCTTTGCTTGGCTTTTGTGATCAGACTGCTGACCAGCAGTCCTGGAGCTGGGGACTGGACTGCCTATTCGTGGGCAGGCATGGTGGCCTCAGCGGTCTGAAGATGCCACCACCAAGACAATACAGTCTGTGGATTTGAAAGGCACTTCTGTTCTGAACCTGAGTCGTCAAAACGTTTCCTTGTGCTTCAGCTGCTTCCTTTATCAAGGAAAATTACCTGTCTGTGTTTTCCAGTAGCACTTCAGAACCACTTCATTTGGGAGGAGCAATGTGAACTGGTAAGTGTCGTCATGCTGATGTTCTGGTGTCTCTTACTGGGCTAGTTCATCACCTTTGAGCAGTTCCATTGAAGACAACTTGGAACCAGTGTTTACTGCTGTAATTTCATCACTTTATGCTGTTCTCTATCATGTGGCTGCACCATCAACAGCTGCAAGGAGCGTCAGTAACACGAGCCAGCGTTGGTCTAGGTGATCCTGCTCTGGCAGGGGGATTATAGATGATGCTTTGAGGTCCCTTCCAGTCCCTAACGTGCTGTGATACTGGGATCTACCATGAACAAGCCACAAGATCAGTCTGAGCAGCATATGGAAAACCTTTCTTTACAGCCAGCTTCTGCTCTGTTGGCAGACTTGCAGAGCTTTGCTCTTGATTGCTTATTCAGGGTTTCTCTTCTGTCTGTTAGCAACTTTATCTTTCCGCTTCCTCAGGCAACTGCTTCTGTGGCTGCAAACTGGCTGCATTTGAGAAAGACGCCAGCAGATGGCAGCCACCAGTTTCCAGTAGGAGCATCTCGAGGAGCAAATAACTGGCCAATTCTTAACAGTTGTTCTTGTTCCTCGGTTTTAGCACTAAATTAATTTAGCGCTGAGTGGGATGAGGCTAACAGAAACACTTTTGTAATAGAAAAATAGAGACTTAATAGAATCCATCACAGTTAAAACTCCTACACATGGGCTCTGCATCTACAGCTCTTGCTGTGGAATCCAAGTCTGAAGCTGTGGGAATGCTCATTCCAAAGCTGCCCTTTGCAGGGCTGTGATCTTTGGGAGGCTGTGAGATGTGAAGGGTGTAGTTAGCTGGGTTGTCAGTTGTGAGAGAACAAAAATTGCCTGAAACAAAATGTCCTTTTGCCTCCTTTCTTGAATCATAACTAACATAAAAGATATTTAATTTATTTTAAGTTTATTTTAATTTCCTTAGCAGGTCCAAGAGTACCCGGCAGCACAAGTTGCACCACAAAAAGAAACCCCGTTGTCATTTAGTGCAGGAGATGGCTCCCAGCTCCACAGGCTGCTCCCTGTGCTCTCCTCCTCCCAAGCTGGGTGCTAAAATGTGAGGCCAGGGTGGAAAAGGGCTTCAGTGGAAGAGCTTTGCAAGTGGAAGAAGTCAGAGGAGAACGGCTCCTGTCTCTGGAGTGTTGACAGCACAGAGTTTCCTACTGCCTCTTGCAGAAGCCCTGGGAGCAGCAGGAGCTTCCCTGCTGTGAGTCCAGCTTTACTCAGGCAGCCCCTGCCCCCAAGGCTCCCTTCCAGGGAGCAGGTGTCAGACTTCCCCCTGACTCTCACCCGCTGGTTTCTTACAGAATTCCTACCTTGTGCCACTTTGCTGGGCAAAGTCCAGACTTACTGGAGAAAGAACAAGGCACAGAACAAAAAACCCCAGCAGCTTCTCAGCTCCCCTCAGGCCAAGAAGTAGTTTCCCTCTGCAGATGCCTGTTGGCAGAGAGGTAATCCAGTCGGACAGGGAATGTTTGAGTGCCTGGAAACAACTTCCACGAGCCAGTCCTTATGGAACATGTGCTGCTTCTCTTTGGCATCTGCTACCAGGGTGTCGTAAGTGGCCCACGAGCTGCACAGACCTCAGCACATGCCTTCAGGTGCTGCAGGGCTGGCAGTGTGTCAGGGCTTAGAAGAAGAGATGCAGGGATGCACTTTATCTGGAAAGGTAAAAGACCAGCAACACTGTGCCCTGGAAGGTGCTTGGCACCGAAGGGAGGGCCCTTCCTCTGCTAAGACACCCATTACCAGTTCAGAGATGGCTGTTAGCAGGGGAGATGGGTTCTGACGTGTAAATACAGCCTGAGACACTGTGAAATACCGCTGGCCATTAGGAGCTGGCCATTAGGACCAGCTGGGCTACCAGGAACAGCTCTGTGCAGCTCCCGGGGAGGGGGTGCTGGGCAGTCCTGCCTGTTGAGGTGGGGGTTCAGAGCTGAGCAAGATGCGTTGTCATTTGCCTTGTGGAGGTTTTTGAGGTTGCAGCTGATGCTGGTTTAACCCTTTGCACTGCAGGAAGAGGTCCTGACTGTGACAGGCTTGGTGAGGGAAGCCGAAAGCAATTCCTCCCACAACTCCCTGCACGTGACCTGCTGCACTGGAGCCTGTCTAGAGGTGCTCTTTCCTGGTTGTCTTTAAAAACCTGCCTTCACAAGCAGGCTGCCAGTCTGAGTACCTGCACGACACGGAGTCAGCCCAGGGTTTGGACACATCATCTAGCCTGCAGGGATGACCCTATAGCAACAGAACCAGTTCTAGGGGCTGGTGTATGTGCTGCTCCTTGCACAGAGCTCTGCTGTGGTAGTCGTTCCTACTTCTTTTGCCTGAGGGTGCCCACAGGACCATGGCTGAGTTGCCAGGCATTCATGTCTCCTAGCCTTGAGAACACAGATGGTTTGGATGACTTCTCCATGCAGCTCTCCAGACTCCTGCTGTGTTCTCCACATCAACAAGGCAGCCATGAAAAAAGCTTTAAGTATGACTTAAAGTCTTTAAGTTCCTCATCTCTTGCAGTTTAAAGGCCATCTGGAGGCCTCCTGAGGATGTGCTGTACTACAAGAAAGACTAAAGGTGAAGGAGAAGGTCCAAGTGAAAAACACACACCATTAAATGAAGAAGGAAGGGAACAGTGGTGAGAGGAGGTCGGCAGATACAGCTGGTACCTTAGATGCTGGTAAGAAAACTGCTGCTCTGGGTCTGCTCTGTGTCTTTCTGCTCTTCTCCATCCAAAAGCTTTTTTATAGGTGACTGATGCTTCTTGTTCCTTTGTCACCAAGTCCTTTTCAGTCTATTTCAGGGTGTCTTGTCAGCGTGAGGAGTGAAACACAGAAGTAGGTAGGTTTGAAGAGGAAATTCCAAGCACCAGCAGTGCTGAAATACATGGGAACCCACTGCTCAGTTCTTCCTCATGTAAGTGAAGTTCCCGTGAGGATTTGGAAGGTTTCCAGGAGCCCTTGTACCCAAGCAAGCTGTAATTTCTGACAGGACAGGTTTGTTAGTCTCTAGCAGAGTTCCTACAGCAGGTGCACTGAGAGCAGGGTTGAGCGAAGGCTGGTAGAGCTTTGACGAGGGCAAAACCATGTTGGTGGCAGCCCCAGAACCACAGACACAGGCAGAGCACAAGCATCTGTCACCATCACAGGTCTCCTTGAGGTGGGTTCTTCACAGAATCACAGAACATCAGGGATTGGAAGGGACCTTGAAAGATGATCAAGCCCAATCCCCCTGACACAGCAGGATCACCTAGATCAAGTCACACAGGAATGTGTCCAGGCGGGTTTTAAACATCTCCAGAGGAGGAGACTCCACAACTCCCCTGGGCAGCCCCTTCCAGTGCTCTGTTACCCTCACTGGGAAGAGGTTCCTTCTCATATTGATGTGGAACCTCCTCTGTTCCAGCTCACACCCATTGCCCCTTGTCTTATCATTAAGACAGCAGAGCCTGGCTCCATCCTCCTGACACCCACCCTTTCCCTATTCATAAACATTCATGGGGTCACCCCTCAGTCTCCTTTTTTTCCCAGCTCCCTCAGCCTTTCCTCATAAGCAAGAAACATCCTCAAGGACTCCAGTGGTGCTGCAGATCACTTAGGAACGAGCTGGCTTATGAATTTTTACAGACATTAGACAACAAACACTGTGCATCCACCTCCTCCCCCACTCCAGCCTGTTATTCTGGAATGAGGAGGCAGAAAGAACTGGAACATCCGAGTGTTGCTGTTGACTGTCTCTCACTGGGTAAATCCACTTGCAGTTCACTTTAGTGAAGTGTAAATACGGGGGAGATTTTATCTCCTGCAACCATAGGAGACTGGAACATCTGTCAGATACATTGTCACCCACAAACACGATGCTTTCTGCAAAGCAAAGATGGTTTTGGCAAGTGGGGTCTGTGTGTTTGGAGTTTTCTCTCCAAAGCTAACAGAAACATTCTCAGGGAAAACTTTCCTTGCTACAACTGCAAGGAGCAGACTGCTGACGTCTGATGTTTCCTGGTGCTGACTGAGAGTTAAATCTATTCTGGATTTGAGCTGCACGTTTTCTCCCCCCTCAGATCAGTTTTGCTTTTAGGTTTTGGGGTTTTATTTATGTCACTTGTGTCTCCTTAATTTTTGCTTTGTGGACACTGTAGGGGAAGTAGTGACTTGGCAGAACTGCTTGAGAGGGTCCAGCGCAGAGCCACAAAGATGATGGAGTGGAGCATCTCCCTGATGAGGAAAGGCTGAGGGAGCTGGGTCTCTTGAGCTTGGAGAAAAGGAGACTGAGGGGTGACCCCGTGAATGTTGATCAATATGTGAAGGGTGGGTGTCAGGAGGATGGACCCAGGCTCTGTTCAGGGGCATCCTGTGCAGCTTGGTCTCGGTGATCCTGCTCTGGCAGGGGGATTGGACTGGATGAGCTTTTGAGGTCCCTTCCAATCCCTAATGTTCTGTGATAGGACAAGGGGCAGTGGGTGTCAGCTGGAGCAGAGGAGGTTCTGCATCAATCTGAGAAGGAACTTCTTCCCAGTGAGGGTGACAGAGCACTGGAAGGGGCTGCCCAGGGGGGTTGTGGAGTCTCCTTCCCTGGGGATATTTAAAACCCACCTGGATATGTTCTTGTGTGACTGGTTCTAGGTGATCCTGCTGTGTCAGGGGGATTGGACTGGATGATCTTTCGAGGTCCCTTCCAGTCCCTATTGTTCTGTGATTACAATGCTGGGATCAGACTGGTAAGTGGTAAGTTGCTGCTGTGTGCAGTGGCTCTGTGTTTGATGCTTCCACTTAGGAGGCTACGAATGGGGTTCCTAAGCCCTTTTCCCTCCCAGGTGGTAACCCACCACCTTCAGGAGAGAGTCTGAGGGTGAAAAGGAAGGTGAAACTCAGCACCCCCTGAGTACAGATCAGCTGGTAAAGGGTGCCCAGCATCTCATCCATTTGGGGCAAGGAATGTGGCTGCAGCTCTGCAGAATCATCTCCTTGAGCTGCAGAGACCCAAATCCTCGGACCAGTGTCATTTGTGTGTTCAGTGTGAGAGCAACAACGATCAAAACACCTTGTTGGGAGCCGAGCGCTCACCCCTGTGAGCTGGGCAGAGTGGGCAGTGCCACTGTGTGGGTCCAGAGAAGAGTCCAGCACAGACGCTGGGCTTAATGGTGAAGGTGGGGAGCCTGCAGGGCTGACAAGAGGGACAGACGGACCCGGAGGCACTCGAGTAACAAATTGAACGGTGAATATCTTAAGATGACTTTGGTTTATTGTGCAGATCAGGTCAGTGGAAAAAATATTGGGAGACCGAGCAAAGAGACAGGCTACTTTAGCAGATAAATGGACTGATCATGTTGTATTGAGGAACAATGTCTAAAACATAGTTTATTGTGCAGCTGAGGGCTGAAGCATTTGCTGATGCCAAGAGGTCCTGCACTGACCCTAGGCATGCGTGGAATTAAATGGCACGGTGTTTTTTGATGGTTAAACTCCCCAAAGAAGACACTCCATTTGTTACCAGGGCTCTGATGAAGTAAAGTGTGGTTTATATGTACAAGGCCAGCCTTCAACTCATCTCGGAATGAATGGAAAGGTAAAATTGAATTTTACACTCCTGCTGCTATGATTAATGTAGGGGCTCCGGGAGGCAGTGGCCGGCTGCGGGAGGGCAGCGCCGGCTCGCTCGGTGGGTGCTGCCTTTGCTTATGCACAGGGAGGCCAAAGAGAGGGGAGTCTGCATGAATCATTAGGGATTAGAAGGGACCTCCAAAGATCATCCAGTCCAATCCCCCTGCCACAGCAGCATCACCTAGACCAAGTCACACAGGAACACATCCAGGTGGGTTTTAAACATCTGCAGAGAAGGAGACTCCACAACCCCCCCCCGGGCAGCACTTCCAGTGCTCTGGCACCCTCCCTGGGAAGAAGTTTTTTCTTATATTTATGTGGAACCTCCTCTGTTCCAGCTCACACCCATTGCCCCTTGTCCTATCACTAGATGACACTGAGCAGAGCCTGGCTCTGTCCTCCTGACACCCACCCTTCACATATTTATAGACATTAATGAGCTTACTCCTCAGGCTCCTCTTTGCCAGGACCCCGCTCCCTCAGCCTCTCCTCATAAGGGAGGTGCTCACTGTCCTACACTGGACTCCCTCCAGAAGCTCCACATCCCTCTTGAACTGAGGGGCCCAGAGCTGGACACAACACTCCAGATGTGGTCTCACCAGGGCAGAGTAGAGGGGGAGAAGAACCTCTTTCAATCTGCTAACCACCCCCCTTCTGATCCACCCCAGGATGCTGTTGGCCCTCTTGGCCACCAGAGCACACTGCTGGCTCATGGTCATTCTGCTGTCCACCAGGACCCCCAGGTCCCCTCAGGTTTTGGCAGAGATGGGCAGAGCTGGAGAGCTTCAGGTGGCGCTTCAGCCCTGGTGCTTCATCCTCTACAATGGCTGGGAGGAAAGCCCAGCAAGACCTGGGGTTTGGAAAGCTGCTTCTGAGCTGGAGAGGGATAAACTGACCAGCAGTCCAATCACAGAACATTAGGGATCAGAAGGGACCTCAAAAGATCATCCAGTCCAATCCCCCTGCCACCGCAGGATCACTTAGACCGAGTCACACAGGAACATGTCCAGGTGGGTTTTATGAGTGTTTGTTGTCCTTATCTGCTTCAGGAGCAGGGCAGTGGGTGAGGTGTCTTCACAGCTTCACTTGGGACGTGGTGGCTTCAGCCAGAAGCTTCCCAGTGGATCCCAGGAAGCTGGGAGACCAGAAACTATGAAATATCCTTGCACTGAGGAGGAAAAGTGAGGTGTTTTCTGCCACTTGCTGTTGCACTTCTCTTCCAATACTACTTCCTGATGTCTCTTGGTAAAGCCATGCCCACACATCCTATTTGCTGGGACTGATGACAACGTTTGCGTAGTCATTGCACAAACTCCTTAATTCCTTTTAGGTTCTTTCAGAAGGTCTCTGGTGGTCTCTGGCAGCATCTGATGATCGTAGATGTGAACTTACTATGAACCCTTAGGTGTCTTCTCCAAAATGTGGTAAGGAATGGGCTGCCCAGGGTGGTGGCAGAGTCCCAATCCCTGGATGAGTTTAGAAGATGCTTAGATGTGGTGTTGGGGGATGTGGATTAGGGGTGAACTTGTAGAGTAGTGTTGTTGGTTGGACTGGATGATCCCAAGGGTCTTTTCCAACCTGAATGATTGTGAACTGGATCAACATTCCAGTTTTATAAGTTCTGAACTTATCAGCCAGCTTGGCTACCTTGAGTTTCACACTTACTTGGAATGCTACCTTCTGCTAAAGAAAGATGCTTGTTAATGGAGGAAGTGTCCTTCAAGACATTCTGTGGCTCCCTTCAGCTGGCCTCAAGAAGAGTCACTTAGTTGTAGAAGGTCAATAGGCAAAAGCAAGCTGCCCCTGGTATATTTCCAGAGAAACCATTTCATCTCTTACTGGTGTGATGCCAGCAGCACTCATTTTTCTACTCTTGCACCCAGCTCTGTGTAAGCCCAGGGGTGAGATGTCCACTTGATTTGTGGCTCTAGCAAACGAGTGAGTTACGGCCAGCAGCATGAAAATCTTATAAATGGAGCTTTGGGGAGTGGTTGGTCACTTTGGCTTGGTCTAGGTGGTCCTGCTCTAGCAGGGGGATTGGACTGGATGATCTTTTGAGGTGCCTTCCAATCCCTAATGTTCCATGAAGCTGTGGCTGGTCACTTTCTAGAGGTGCCAAGTGTGAGAAGCTGCCTGCTGGAGCCTACAGCTGTTACTCACCACAGACTCGAGCTGGGATGAAGGGCAGTGGCTCAGGGCCCCTGTTACTTGGCTGCATCACTCCTGATGTAGATCTGAGCCCGTCCACCCTTGGCTGAGGGCAGGCAGCCTTCCACCCTCTGCTTCAGCTCAGCAACCTCTCCACCAGCCCAGCGTGGAGCGGTGGCAGAGGGGCACCCGGCTGGCAAGTGCTGAACAGCTGAAGGATGACAATGAGTCAGGTGAGTAAAAGGAAATTGTTTTCTTGACAACCTGCTGTTGGGGGGAAGGCAGGGGGGTGAGAGACCCCGTAAGAATAAGGAGCCTGGGAGAAAGGGGATAAGTTAACACTAAATGGGCATGTGGTGACAGGGTGGGAAATGGTGGGACAGCTGGAAATGCAGCAGGAGCCCGGAGAAAATCGATATGAGCGTTCCAGGGGTAGTGCTGTTCATCAGGTGACAAAGTTAAAGGCAGCGAGACACTAAAAGTGAGAAAATATCACTGACCCCTGCAGTATTGATCAAGCAGCTTAGACACTCAAGGCCAGAGTCACTAATAAAGTGAGACGTATCAGCAAGAAGCCCATGAGAGCAGATGAGTTGGCTTCCGAAGGTCTTAAAGATAAAAATAAAATGGATCTTCGGAAGCTCTCGTTAACCATCTTCTTTGTCTCGTGAAGAGCAGCGGGGACGCAGCGGTTGTGGAGGAAGGCACGGCCAGGGAGCTGGAACGATGCTGCTAACGGGTGGTTTGAACTGGAGTGGATCTCGGGGTGAGAGCAAAGAGGAGCTGGTTGTGCTGGGGAGGGCTGGTGGCTCTGCCTCTTCTACCGGTACACGGCTGCGGGATGCAGGTAGGGGCAGGTGTCTCACAGGGCACAGGCGCTTCAAATGGGACCCAGAGCTCAGTGAGCAGATGCTGCTCCTTTGCCTTGATGCAGGAGATGGTGGCTGGTGGTGGGTTTGGTGCCCTTGTGTCTTTTGCTTTCTGAAGCAGCTTCAGGTCAGCTCGGTGTGTCGGCACAGCCCTCAGCTCTCCTTTATCATCGCCTTGATCACTTGCCCCAGGGCTGGACGAGAGGGTGCCCGTGGCACTGCTGTGCATTGGGAGCTATCCCTGCCGCTGCAGATCTAGAGGTCACAGAGGTCTGGGTGAGTCTTGCCTGGCCTGTTCCACCTCCCAGTCACTTCCAAGTGACTCTTTGTGCTGAGTAGGCAGTGTGGAAAGCAGCTGCAGAGAGAGTAAGTGTGTTTTAAAGTGCTGGCTGGAAAAGCTAACAGCAGAGAGACGAGTAAGGCTGTGAGGGCTATGGTGGAAAAAGGAGTCACTCTGTGTTCTGTTCTGGATGATGCTTTCATGTAAAAAGAAGAGTAAACCTCCACAGTCCTGTTTTTTAAGGACAGAAATTCCTGGGTGACTGTCCCTTGCAGCCTGCGGTAGCATCCCGGGGTCTCTCAGCTGCTGCTGAACTGCCCCAAACAGGCTGCTGAGAGAAGGCAGCTCGTGGTGACAGCTGAAATTGGCACTTCTGGGGTCACACCTCCACTGAAAACAGGGTAAAGGTCTTCAGCCCTGGCCAGCACAGCGGCTGCAGTTGATTGAGAGGTGTAGGTGCTGAGGAAAAATAAAAGCCTAAAGGAGACCTTGATTGTGAGCTGACATCAACCAGCTATTTTAGAGTGAAGTTCTCTGCAGCTGATCTGTCCTAGCGCAGGACACTCATAGAATCACAGAACGTTAGGGTTTGGAATGGACCTTGAAAAGTCATCCAGCCCAATCCCCTGCCACAGCAGGATCCCCTGGATCAAGTCACACAGGAGCATGGCCAGGCAGGTTTTAAGCATCTCCACAGGAGACTCCACAAGCTCCCTGGGCAGCCCCTTCCTGTGCTCTGTTACCCTCACTGGGAACAAGGTCCTTCTGAAATTTATATGGAACCTCCTCTGTTCCAGCTCACACCCATTGCCCCTTGTCCTGGATGGCACTGAGCAGAGCCTGGCTCCATCCTCCTGCCACCCACCCCTCACATATTTATAGGTGTTAATGAGATCACCCCTCAATCTTCTCCAAGCTCAAGAGACCCAGCTCCCTCAGCCTTTCCTCATCAGGGAGGTGCTCCACTTCCTTCATCAAATAGCTTGGACAAGCTGCACTCTGCACCCCCTCGGGGTGAAGAAACCTGCAGCAGTTCTTTTCCTTGTGGGACCGTGATGTTCAGAGCTCAGTCCTGCTCTCCTGTCCTCAGCCACAACACAGAGTTCTCCACTCACACAAACAGCCAGGTTGTGCACTCCTGTGGTTGTCCAGACCCTGAAAGCTGGGGAAGCAGAGTTCCCTGGACTTGTTCTTTCAGTTTAGAAAGAAAAGGGGAAAAACTCCAACTAACCAAAGTGTGGGGGTTGAGATATTTTGGCTCCTGCCCTTCCTCTGCCTTTCACCCACCTCCCTTGTGGAGTAAAGATGAAATAAATACTAACGTGCTAACTGAAATTACACCTGAGGTCCCCGCTGTAGGGGTGATGGAGTGTCCGACAGGCATGTGCCCCATGAATAATCCTAGCACAGGTCCTCCCAGGGAGGTTCTTCTGGGCAGGAAGAGCCCATAAAGGAAGCTGCCAGAGGGAGAAGAGGATTTATGTAGGTCAGCTATGGGGAAGAGAGAGATTAAAGCTATTGCTGGCTTTATCAGGATTCTATATGATGGCAGAAACAGCTGCTCCTTAAATCCATATCTGAGGACCCTAAAACCAGGAGACAGAGTTTGCTTTGATGGATAGGGCCACTGTTAGAAATGTGTGGCCAGTGTTAACCGGGACGTTGGCCGTTTTGTATGCAGCAAGCAACGGCGTGAATTTAGCGACATCAGGACGCGATCGCTGAGGCTCCTCGTAAAATCTTAAACGTTTGGGGAGACACATTCATCACCTTTGCAGAGTGTGAGGTGGAGAAGCTGCTCCTTCATGAAATAGTTTCAACAGCTTAAAACTGCTTGGTTCCTTCCTCTTCCCGTTTCCCCACGATGTCAGGTGACAGGCAAACTGGTGGCCAGTGCCTGAGAGTTTTGGGGGTATTTTACTGTTGTTACGAGCTCTTCCAGAAAGCAGCTCTTCCTTCCCTTCAGGAAGGTACAGTTCAGCCTCTCAGTGTTTCCAGAAGTTCTTTCACCTGTATTCCACCATCAAATTTAGGAGCAATCATCAAGATTCTTAAGAAGTCAGTTGTCTTGGGGGTGCAGCCACTGGGTGCTCACGCACTTCTTGCACTAACCCTAACCCTGTTAGTTTTATAATCTTACTTCCTAGGAAATGAAAACCCACCTGGATGTGTTCCTGTGTGACTTGGTCTAGGGGATTCTGCTCTGACAGGGGGGTTGGACTGGATGATCTTTCAAGGTCCTTTCCAATCCCTAATGACTGGATCTAGGTGATCCTGCTGTGGCAGGGGGATTGGACTGGGTGATCTTTTGGGGTCCCTTCCAACCCCTGATGTTCTGTGATCACTTCTCTGCAAAAGACTTTTCCCAACAGTATCTGAAGGCTGAGGTCTGCTAGCACAATCACACTCAGTGTTTGCTTTGTCTACTCTCAAAACAAAGAGGCTTCCCCATCCTTTCAAGCTTCCCCGTGTTTGTGCAGCGGGGTTGCTGCCGCGTGTTGCGTCAGAAGGCTGTTTACAGATGTAGGTACTCCAAGCTTCATCTGACTGATCATCTCTCTCTTTGAGTGACCTCATCTGTCTCCAGTGGCATAACCAAGCAGTTTAGGCTTTGAGTGAGGTCACCTTGCTGCTCCTGTTGTTACTGGACCTATCAGTTATCCCTCAGACTTGCTTTAGCAAGGACCAAGAGCTTCAAACCCTCTTTCTTCCTCCCAGTTCAGCAGTGTCCCTCCAATTACAGAACAGTAGGGATTGGAAGGGACCTCCAGAGATTATTTAGTCCAACCCCCTGCCAGAGCAGGATCACCTGGACCGTCACAAATTTCTGGCTCTTTTACAAGACACCCCAAGTAGACAGTTCATCCACAGGTACCGAGATAGGCAGGTGGAGCTGTGGGCACCAGCACTCCTCCTGCCTGTCACAGCCCCGTGTTCAGTGGGAAGCACCAGGTGCTTTGTACCCCAGTTGGAAGCAGCAAGAGCCATCCAGCCATTTGTACTTGTCTAATTATTATTGCTCTTTGCATTTGCTTCCAGTGGATGACTAATGGAAGAGGGTTAGAGGGAAAGGAAGGTAGAGGGGGAAGACAGCAGTGATTTGTGGGGGAGGTATCTCATCTTGGAGAGGAGGACATTTATCTTGCTGAGTCTCCATGGGTAGGTAGCGCCGGCTGTCAGCGGGCGGCTGTTCGCACACGGGCGCCTGTGTGGGTGTCAGCACACGGTGACTGACAGGGTTGGGTGGGAGCGTGGTGGTGTTTAAGGTGGTTTTGATCTGTGGTCACCAGCTCATGTTTTGATTCCTAAATAGTCACCGCCAAGGCAGCTGTTTGGAGAGTGACCCATTTCCTAGTGCAACCTGGAGAGATGGAACAAAGACTCCTCAGGCCTTGTCCAAGCTCCTGGGCTCATCCTTTGTAACAAAAATCTCCCACTTGGCCTGAGAGTAAGTTTAATGAATTAAACTACATTAAGAAGCCACTCTCTCTTCTTAGAATCACAGAACATTAGGGATTGGAAGGGCCCTACAAAGATCATCCAGTCCAATCCCCCTGCCAGAGCAGGATCCCCTAGACCAAGTTGCACAGGAACATGTTCAGGTTGGTTTTAAACTTCTCCAGAGAAGGAGACTCCACAACTCACTCTGGGCAGCCCGTTGCAGTGCTCCATCACCCTCACTGGGAAGAAGTTCCTTCTGATAATTACATGGAACATCCAAATCTGAAATTCCTTCCCTGGAGCAGTCTGTTCTGTTAACGTTGTGGCCCTGTGAACCAAAGCCACCCTTTCTTTTGGGGACAGGAAGGATTCTGAAGCTCCACCACAGTGCAGATATATTGTCCCTCACAGTAACAGAATCAACGTGCACAGCCACAACATCTGCTCATGCTTGAATGTTTATTAGTAGATGAATTAGAAGAGGCTTTGGGGCTGGGTTTCCCAGTGGTTTCAGCTCGTGGCAGAGAACCTGTGCCCTCTCCTCACTCTGCCATGCATGTAAAGAGCATCGAAGGTGGGTTTGACCTGCCCTTTGTGATCTGGGAAGGGAACAAACTAAAGACCTCAGCTCTAAAAGACCAATCCAAGGGCACACGGTGGTACCAGCCGGTTATGAAGGTATGATAACAGATACCATTCCGGCACCGGGAGTATTGATGGAGCCTTTAGCCACTGCAGACGGCGAAAGAGCGTGGAAGAAGGAGCGTGAGATCAATATTTGCATCTTTGGTCCTATTTATCTCCGGGCGCTTTCTCCATTCCCCTTCCTGTTCGATGCGGCATCATTCACCTTCGCAAAGTGTTCAGCATCACGGGTCCATTATCAGAGTGATCACTTTTGATTAGTAGAGGAAGGGTACCCAGTTGCACAGCCCCTGGACAGAGCTGTTGAGGAGTGAGTAAACCGTGCTTGACGGCACCTAATGCAGTTGGAACGCGGACTTAATTTGATTCCGATCCTTTATGGCTTTCTGTGATTCCAGGCGTCTGTTGGCTCGCGAGAAAGATACGGTAGGAAATGGGCCGTGGCGGGTGGGAGGGGAGAGGGAGGAGAGAGATCATTTCAGTCTGCAAGATGCAATTTTCCTCCATGTGAACATTCTAATGCAGTTTGGTGCCTGCTGTGTTTTGGCGTGCCAGGCGGCAGCCTCGGCTTCGCCGGTCTGTTTTTGGCGCTTCGAGGACACGGGGGTGAGCCGGGCTCTTTGCACCTTCAAGGAAGTCTTGAGGCTGGAAAAGGTCTCCGAGGTCATCTGGGCCAGCTCGTGGGTCTCCAAGGTCATCTGGGCCAGCTCGTGGGTCTCCAAGGTCATCTGGGCCAGCTCGTGGGTCTCCAAGGTCATCCGGGCCAGCTTGTGGGCCTCCAAGGTCATCCGGGCCAGCTCATGAACTACCGTCGCCACATTGGGCAGACCAGGGGCCACAGCCAGTCTGTCCTTAAACACCTCCAGTGATGGGGACTCCACCACTGCCCTGGGCTCTGATCATCCTTTCGATGAGGAAGAGCCTCCTGACATCAAAACTAACCCTCCCCTCAGAGCTTCAGGCCCTGCTCTCTCATCCTGGTGCTGGTTGCCTGGGAGAAGAGCCTGACCCCCATCAGGTAGTTGTAGAGATGGAGAAGGTCCCATCGAGTCTCCTCTTCTCCAGGCTAAACATTAACTTCAAGCTTCAACAGGGTGGATTTAGATTGGCCATCAGGAAGGAGTTCTTCCTGGAGAGAGTGGCCAGGCACTGCAATGGGCTGCCCAAGGTGGTGGTTGAGTCCCCATCCCTGGATGAGTTTAAAAGTTGCTTAGATGTGCTGTTGGGGGATCTCATTTAGGGGTAAACTTGTAGAGTAGGGTTGATGGTTGGACTCAATGATCCCAAGGGTCTTCTCCAACCTGAATGATTCGGTGACTCTGTGACCTGCAGTGCAGAGCTGGGAGTCAAGGCTCTTGCCTTTCCTTCCCAGCTCCTTCTCTCATCCCACACTACAGGGCTAGCATCTCCTTGACTTCTGTTTGCTCTTTTTAAAGAGGAGTGATGAACGTAACCGTGATATCTGCTAATGGTGGCAGAGCTCTTGGAGAAGCTGGAGTGAAGTAAGCGTCCTCCTTTGAAGGCAGTCGTTAATCAGGGTGTGATTAATGCTACTGACTGTAGTGTCAGCGTAAAGGAAGAGCCAATTAAGATTGTACTGGGTGATGATTTCACTCTGCTCTGGTTCTCAGGACAGCAGTAGGTTATGCTGGGAAGTCACAGCTGATATCCCAAACCTCTGTGATGAAGGATTCGTATCCTCAGCCCCATCTCACTTATGCCCAAGGCAGCCGCTTCACCAGCCGTGGGTCGGTGTGTTCCAGCTGGAAGCAGGTTAGTCAGTTCACATCATGACTCAGTTTGAACTTCTCTGATTTAGCTTCATGGTGTTTGGGAGGAACTGTGAGTCTGCAGCCTGCCTGTCTTCTTTTGAACTGGGGGTACTGGTGTTGCAATTAACTCCACTGCATCGTCGCTTTGCTCAAGGACCAAGTGTTGAAGGTGATGAAATCAGCAAGTGCTCCTGTGATGTGGAGGGGGGATTGGACTGGATGATCTTTGGAGGTCCCTTCCAATCCCTAATGTTCTGTGGTGCTGTGTGATATTTCTGTGTTGGTGTGGGGGTCCTCTCTGCAGCCACGAGGGCTGTGTCCTTTTGAGACCGAAGCCCAGAGGCTAGACTTCACCAACACACCTTTGGTACCCGAGATAAAAGGGCTTCACCCTGCGTTTTGCGGTGATGAACTCTGTAGGAACAACACTTATCTCCTGGTCTTTGTCTTCTCCTTGTGTTTACTAGACAAATGTAAGAGGCACTCTGTTTAAACGCACCAAGAGATGAAAGAAGAAAAGCCTCTGTATGTTTGTAGTTTCTTCATCCTCCTCACTTTAAAGCCTCCTGGAGATGACATTTCTCCCTGCTCTGCAGCCGCAGGAGCTGCTGTTATCCTGCCTCAGCTGCCCTGAGTTTAAAGAACTGTACCAAGGGTAAGTGCAGAGTCTGGCATCTGGGCAAGAACAACCCCAGGTACCAGTATAGGCTGGGAGCTGACCTGTTGGAGAGCAGTGTAGGACAAAGGGACCTGAGGGTCCTGGTGGCCAGCAGAATGACCATGGGCCACCAATGTGCTCTTGTGGCCAAGAGGGCCAACAGCATCCTGGGGTGGATCAGAAGGGGGGCGGTTAGCAGATCGAGAATGGTTCTCCTCCCTCTCTACTCTGCCCTGGTGAGACCACATCTGGAGTGTTGTGTCCAGTTGTGGGCTCCTCAGTTCAAGAAGGACACAGAGCTACTGGAGGGAGTCCAGCATAGAGCAACGACGGTGATGAAGGAAGTGGAGCACCTCCTTTATGAGGAGAGGCTGACGGAGCTGGGTCTCTTGAGCTTGAAGAAGAGCCTGAGGGGTGACCTCATTAATGTCTATAAATATGTGAAGGGTGGGTGTCAGGAGAATGGAGCCAGGCTCTTCTCAGTGTCATCTAGTGATAGGACAAGGGGCAGTGGGTGTGAGCTGGAACAGAGGAGGTTCCACATCAATATGAGAAGGAACTTCTTCTTGGTGAGGGTGACAGAGCCCTGGAAGGGGCTGCCCAGGGAGGTTGTGGAGTCTCCTTCTGTGGAGATGTTTAACCTCCTGTGTTGATGGTTGGACTCGATGATCACAAGAGTCTTTTCCAACCTGAATGATTCTATGATTCTATAATTTTGTTGTTCTGGAGAACAAGTTAGGCCAGACTCTTTGACAGCAATCTAAGACTTTGGCCACCAGAATGTATTTTCTGGCACTGGCATGACTGATCCACGTCTCTGTGCTGCTCTGACCTTGCTGGAGCTTGCTGTAATGCTCTGCTGCCCACAGAAATGCTGAAGTGACTGACCTGAGTGAAAATCATGCAGCTTAAGAGACAAGAGCATCATCTTTGGTTGATGAGGACCCAGAAGGTGCTCTCCTTCCCCTGTCTTTGGTGTTTTAGAGCAGAAATTGGAATAATACTTAAAAAATATATATCCTGCTGTTTAAAGTTTGAGAAAACTGTGTGTGCAGCCACTGAGCAGGGTCTCTTCTAGAGGCAGTGGTGCTAAAGCAGTTCTTGAGTGTCCTTAGGTGTTGGCTCTTAACTGAGAGTCATCCCCAGCCCAGTCACAGAACCACAGAACATCAGGGATTGGAAGGGACCTTGAGAGATCATCCAGTCCAACCCTCTGCCACAGCAGGATCACCTAGACTAAGTCGCACAGGAACACATCCAGGTGGGTCTTAAACATCTCCAGAGAAGGAGACTAAGCACGTTTGTGGTGGGTCTGGTGCCTCTTGCGTCATGCAGGAGCTCTCAGCAGGTTTTGGTAGGGCTCTGGGTGATTCACAGCCCGATGAAGCAGGAGCAAAGAGCATGGTGTGTCCTGTATTTTGGGTCCAGAGGAGATCGAGTGGGACCATAAAAATGAACATCTTTAACAGCCTGGGATGCAGCAACCAGCAGAAAATGTGCTGAAATCCAGCTCAGGGGCTTTATCATCCACAAAAACTTATTGACTTCAGAGACCTGTGCAAGATGGAAAAGAAGTCAGCTCTTCATTCCACCCCTGAAACAGAGAATTTAGAGTGTTTTTAGGGGGCATTTCAGGCCAATGTGTTTAGCTGCTCTTCTTGCCTCATAAACTCCAGCGTGCACAGTCCTGGAATCAATCCTGTTGAGTCTTGAACTTTGCAGAGAAGGGACTTCTAGTGGAAGCACTGTGTGATGTAGAGCTGATGTCCACTGTGATGTAGGACCAGAACCAGTGGGTTCACCTCCATGGGCAGTAGGAAGTTGATATTTAGACATAAATAACCCTTGTTGTGCAACAGGGAGAACCTCTCTCTGCAGCCCAAGGGTCGAAGACACATGAGTGGTCTCTAGGACCTGGTGTTTTGAGTTCTTTTACGTGAGGTAGCACAACTTGAGCCGGAGAGACAGCTCAAAGTGGGGGGGATTGGGGGATCCCAGTTGGGGGATTGGACTAGATGATATTTTGAGGTCCCTTCCAATCCTTAATGATTCTTTGAAAATACTCCCCAACCACGGACTTTGAAGTGGACATTGCACCACCTTCATGGTGTTCCAGTTTCTGTTGTAGTGTTTGGGTTGTGTTCTGTAGCTATTCCCCCCGAAAGGGTTCTCTTGGACATCCCACATGCTCCTTTTCATGACTTTGTTTCTCAGGAGACAAACCCAGCTGTGTCCAGATCTAATTCTGAATCTGTTTTAACTCTGTTTTCCCCCTACATAGGGCCGAGCACGTGGCTGGAGCAGAAGGAGTCTGACTGTCCAGAGGCTGAAGGGTAGGAATGGGCTGCATGTTTCACACTTGGAGGTGAGTAGAGCTCTGTCTCCTTGAGCCACACACCTCCCTCTCTGCCTGTGTCTGTACTCTCTACCTTTAGTTTCTCAGGCTGGTTTGTTTTCCTGGGAGTCTAGGGAGAAGCTTAAGGAGGAAAACATCTGGGATGTGGAAGGGCAGGGTTTGACTCTAGAAGATGATAATTAATTCTTCCAAATACCAATTTCTTTTTCACCTCAAAAGATCAGCCAGTCCAATCCCCCTGCCACAGCAGGATCGCCTAGACCAAGTCATACAGGAATGTGTCCAGGTGAGTTTTAAACATCTCTAGAGAAGGAGACTCCACAACCACCCTGGGCAGCCCCTTTCAGTGCTCTGGCACCCTCACCATGAAGAAGGTCCTTCTCACATTGATGTGGAACCTCCTCTGTTCCAGCTCACACCCATTGCCCCTTGTCCTGTCATTAGATGATACTGAGCAGAGCCTGGCTCCATCCTCCTGACACTGACCCTCAAGTCCTTCTCCACTGTTCTCAATGATTTCTCAGCCTGTATTGATATCAAGGACTGCCCTGACCCTGGCCCAAGGCCAACTGTAGGACTTTACAGTTGGCCTTGTTAAACCTCATGAGGTTCATACTGGCCCACTTCTCCAGCTTGCTCAGATGCCTCTGGATGTCATCACATCCCTCTGGCTCACTGGCCACATCCCTGAGCTTGGTGTCATCTGCGAACTTGCTGTGAGTGGTCTCCATCCCACTGCCTGTATTGTTGATGAAGATGTTGATTTCTTCAGCTTTCGCAGATGTGCAACTCTAGAGAGAACGTCTCTCCTATGGGGACAGGCTGAGAGAGTTGGGGCTCTGCAGCCTGGAGAAAAGAAGGCTCCAGGGAGACCTTCTTCTGACCTTCCAGTACATGATGGCGGCCAACATGAAGGCAGGGGAAGGTCTTTCAAGAGGGTTTGTAAGGATAGGACAAGGAGCAGTGAATTCAAGCTGGGAAAGGAGAGATTTAGGCTGGATCTTAGAAACAAGCTTTTCAGTGTGAGGGTGGTTGATGGCTGGAACGGGCTGCCTGGGGAGGTGGTGGAGGCCCCATCCCTGGAGTCAGCCAAGATCAGGCTTGATGAGGCTCTGAGCATCCTGACCTGGGTAGAGTTGATCCTGTGTGTGAAGGTTGGACTAGATGACCTCTAGAGGTCCCTTCCATCCAAGAACATTCTATGACTTGTTCTCCTGGTGATGTGGCCACGGCTGTCCCTCCAGCCAAGCCCTCAGAAACCCTGCCGCAGCGGAGGCGAAGGAGAGGCATTGGAATTCAAGCCCCGTCTGAAAAGTAAAAGGGACAAATTAGTTTCTTGTCGCTGCACTGCCATAAATACATTGTCATTTTTACACCCCAGTGAATCACATTCTCCATTTCCCCCGTAACTATTCTACAGTCTGCTGGCCATACATCATTTTTTGGTAATTTTATTTTCACCAATTGTTTTATGAAATTTTTGAGCTTTATGGACACTAAAACAAATCTAGCCTGCAAGTGTTATAGCCCTTTAAATCACCAGCAGGAAACCTCAAGGTTCCTCTGGACTGTGAGAGAAGGAGGCTTTAGGAAAGAAAGATTGCTCGGAGCTTATAAACTGAGCAAAGACCCGGGGATAAGTTTGTAAAAGGGACGTACATCACCGCCGGCGCAAACCGGGGCGTAAAACAACATCTCTCTGCTCAGCTCCCTTAAGAATAAAAATGGATTTTTATTTAGCAGAAGCACTAAATTAGTTGGGGAAAGGAACACACAAGCTTTTCCATGCTTTCTTAACCATAACAATCCTTATTTCCTGCAGAGCCGCGGTGTCAGGAGCTGCCCTGGTTAAACTGCACTTGGTTGTGGTCCCAAAGTGGTGGGAATGGGGCAGAAAGCCCTTGGTCCAACCCAAATAGAATCCTAGAGTCACAGGCTGTGTTGGGTTGGAAGGGACCTCCAAAGGGCATCCAGACCAACTACCCTACTACAGGGTAGCAGGGACATCTCTAACTAGAACAGGTTGCCCGGAGCCCCAGCCAGCCTGACCTTGAATGGCTCCAGGGATGGAGCCTCCACCACCTGTCTGGGCAGCCTGTTCCAGGGATCCCCCAGCCTCAGATTCAAGAACCTTTGCCACCTGTCCAACCCTTTTCCAGCTTAAAACCATGACCCCTCATCCTGTTGTTCCCTGCCCTTGTGAACAGACTTCCCCTGCCTTCTGATAGCCCCCTTCAATGATTGGGAAGTCCCCCTGGAGCCGCCTTCTCTCCAGGCTGAACAACCTAAACTCTCTCAGCCTGTCCTTGTAAGAGAGATGCTCCTCTGAGCACTATTGTGGCCTCCTCTGGACCTACTTCAGCAGCTCCACATCCTTCTTGTGTTGGGGGCTCCAGAACCAGGCTCAGCCTTCCCGGTGAGATCTCAACAGAGCAGAATCCCCTCTCGTGATGTGCTGGCCACACTTCTTTGATGCAGCCTGGGATGCGGTTGGCCACCTGGGCTGCAGCTGCATATCGGTGGCTTTGGGTGCCAAACAAAACATTCTGAAAGGTAACTCCAGGCTAAACAGCTCTGTTAGTGTTCCCAGAGTCTGACCTCCACATCCATCAGCAGATGTAAGTGCTGGGATACAGTAGGTTTGAAATCAAACTGGCTGCAGTCCTGGCTTTGGCAGCTGCTGTTCGCTTGGCTTGTCTGGAGTCGTTTGGGTGTTTCAGAGGAAGATGCCTACTCTGCCCTGGTGAGACCACATCTGGAGTATTGTGTCCACTTCTGGGCCCCTCAGTTCAAGGAGGATATGTTTCTGCTGGAGGGAGTCCACTGAAGAGCAATGAGGATGATGAAAGAGGTGGAGCATCTCCCTTATGGGGAAAAGTTGAGGGAGCTGGGTCTCTTGAGCTTGGAGAAGAGGAGACTGAGGGGTGAGCTCATTAATGTTGATAAATATGTGAAGGGTGGGTGTCAGGAGGATGGAGCTGGCTCTTCTCAGTGTCATCTAGTGATAGGATGAGGGGCAATGGGTGTGAGCTGGAACAGAGGAGATTCCACATCAATATGAGAAGGAACCTCTTCCTAGTGAGAGTGACAGAGCACTGGAAGGGGCTGCTCAGGGGAGTTGTGGAGTCTCCTTCTCTTGAGATGTTTAAAACCTGAACATGTTCCTGTGTGACTTGATCTAGGTGATCCTGCTGTGTCAGGGGGATTGGACTAGATGGTCTTTCAAGGTCCTTTCCAAACCCTAATGATTCTGTGATTAATAGCAGCCACAAGGGTGATAGAGGACAAGAGTTTCTCAGCTTGAATGGGAGTGAAGAAAAGCGAGGAGGAGAACAAGGTGTAACTGAGTGAGTAGATGTACTCTGGCTCCTTTCAGGAACCCTTGTTTAGAGACAGGGCATGGAGGGACAACAGTCATAAAACGTGGGATTTGGCTGTATTGGCCCCAAAGGTTTGAATCGTAGATTCATCAGAGATTGGAAGGGACCTCAAAAGATCATCCAGTCCAATCCCCCTGCCAGAGCAGGATGTGACTTGATCTATGTGATCCTGCTGTGCCAGGGGAGATTGGACTAGATGATCTCTCGAGGTCCCTTCCAATCCCTGATGAGTCGATGNCCATCAGCAGATGTAAGTGCTGGGATACAGTAGGTTTGAAATCAAACTGGCTGCAGTCCTGGCTTTGGCAGCTGCTGTTCGCTTGGCTTGTCTGGAGTCGTTTGGGTGTTTCAGAGGAAGATGCCTACTCTGCCCTGGTGAGACCACATCTGGAGTATTGTGTCCACTTCTGGGCCCCTCAGTTCAAGGAGGATATGTTTCTGCTGGAGGGAGTCCACTGAAGAGCAATGAGGATGATGAAAGAGGTGGAGCATCTCCCTTATGGGGAAAAGTTGAGGGAGCTGGGTCTCTTGAGCTTGGAGAAGAGGAGACTGAGGGGTGAGCTCATTAATGTTGATAAATATGTGAAGGGTGGGTGTCAGGAGGATGGAGCTGGCTCTTCTCAGTGTCATCTAGTGATAGGATGAGGGGCAATGGGTGTGAGCTGGAACAGAGGAGATTCCACATCAATATGAGAAGGAACCTCTTCCTAGTGAGAGTGACAGAGCACTGGAAGGGGCTGCTCAGGGGAGTTGTGGAGTCTCCTTCTCTTGAGATGTTTAAAACCTGAACATGTTCCTGTGTGACTTGATCTAGGTGATCCTGCTGTGTCAGGGGGATTGGACTAGATGGTCTTTCAAGGTCCTTTCCAAACCCTAATGATTCTGTGATTAATAGCAGCCACAAGGGTGATAGAGGACAAGAGTTTCTCAGCTTGAATGGGAGTGAAGAAAAGCGAGGAGGAGAACAAGGTGTAACTGAGTGAGTAGATGTACTCTGGCTCCTTTCAGGAACCCTTGTTTAGAGACAGGGCATGGAGGGACAACAGTCATAAAACGTGGGATTTGGCTGTATTGGCCCCAAAGGTTTGAATCGTAGATTCATCAGAGATTGGAAGGGACCTCAAAAGATCATCCAGTCCAATCCCCCTGCCAGAGCAGGATGTGACTTGATCTATGTGATCCTGCTGTGCCAGGGGAGATTGGACTAGATGATCTCTCGAGGTCCCTTCCAATCCCTGATGAGTCGATGGGGCTGTGGCCACGCTGATGGCACCAAGCGCTTTGCTGAGGACACACTCCTCCGCTTAGCGTTGCGGTGCTCCAGCTGCCTGCCTCAGACCTCCTGACCGAGCAGCCTCCCGTGAGCTGTGAGGGAAGGTTTTGCAGCCTGAAAGAAGAGGGATTTGCAGTCCCAGTCCTTGGGGGGAAAAAGGAAGCAGAAGAGAAACCCCAGCTCTTGGTAGCTGACGTTGAGCGGCTGCACTGCGCGACCATGGCCAGGGTTCTGCGCTCCCTTCCAAGCGGGGACACCGGGCAGCGCCGTGCACCCCCTTTGCCCAAAGTGCAGCTCTTCACTTCTTACTTCTACTCCTTGTGTCTAAATCCACCTATTTTTTTCCCCCCTTTTCTTTTCCCTCTGTTTAATCTCAGCCCGGAGCGCCGGCGCGGCGTGACCACGGCTTTGTCATGTCCGCTGTCACCGCGCTGACAGCCCCGTGACAGCCGGCAGATGTGCGCGTGATGGATGCTTCCTCCCCGGCGCAAGGACGACGGGACAGAAGTGCAAACAAACCAGGTAATGGATGGGGAGAGCGGGGCGACGTTGATAAGGCCCGGTCCTCGCGCCGTGATGTACGGGAACGCGAGCCGGGGGCTATTTGTTCCAGGGAAATGAGGGGCTCTCTGTAGAGAGGGACATGAAGAGAAGAAGGAATGAAGAATCATGAAGAAACCAGAGTATTGGGGTGGGGAAAGGCGGTGGGGGTACCCAGAGCTTGTCTCTGTTGTGATGGCAGCAGGCAAACCTCGTTCCAAGGGCAGGCTTGTGGTCCTTGGCTCGTGCCTCTGCGTGAAAGGGCATCTGAGGACTGACTCCGGGAGGTGGACCTGGCTGGGTTTGTCACCGCTTGTTTCTGCTGCCTCGCTCGTCTCTCGCTGGCCGGCCGATAGCTCCTGCTGTGATTGATGGCCTCTGTGACAGACAAACGGCCGTGCTGGCTGCGGGCAGGCAGATGAACTTCTCAAGCTTCTCCTTTTAAAGTGGGTGGCTGGGAAGTTCATGCACGAGTAGAGGCTCACACGGTGAGGCATCTGAGCTCAGACAGCTGGAGGTGGTTGTGCTGTGTGCTGGGTTTGGAGATGATTCCTTCACCCTGGCGCGTTGAGCCCAGCGCCTACCTCCACTCCTGGGTGGAGAAAGAAGCTGTGAACAGGGCACTAGTGCGGTTGGTCCTGAGCAGAGGGTGATGGTCACTTTGTGTCTGGGAGCAGTGAGCTCCAGGTTTGGCCAAAGTGAGTGCAGGTGGTGAGATGCACTTGGCATCTGTCTCTGCCTTTGCTTCAGCCCCGCGTCAGTTCCAGTTTATCCTGCGGGCTCTGGAGATGTTTAAAATCTGCCTGGATGTGTTCCTGTGTGACTGGATCTAGGGGATCCTGCTGTGGTGGGGGGATTGGGCTGGATGATCTTCCAAGGTCCCTTCCAGTCCCTAATGACTGGATCTAGGGGATCCTGCTGTGGCAGGGGGATTGGACTGGATGATCTTTTGAGGTCCCTTCCAATCACTCAAGTTTTGTGATTCTGTGACCGCCGCATGCTCAGAGCTGCAGCCACATTCATGGTGCAGCCCCTGCAGCAACAGGACCTGAGTTCAGTGGAATTCCCACCCACTTATCTGAGAACCTCTGCTCCCACAGAACTGGATGCTCTCGCATATCCCGCTGCCACGTCTGTCTGTCTCTCCGTGGAGCCTTTTGTCTCTCCGCGCTCTGCACATCACCGTCGCCTCTTATTGCTCCAGCTAGGTGGATCCTTGCTTGGCTGAGCAGAGATCAAACAGTAATTTTTCTTGCTGCAACAGCCAATTAGAAATTCATTTATTTGCACATTAGACATTTGACCAACATCTCCCGACAGCGGGCTGCTGGCCCTCCCCCACCTGCAGCAATTTAGCTGCGCTCGTCGCGTCTGCATAATGGGAGAAGAGCGAGCCCGCTAGGAAAACGTGGCCCGGGGCCGAAAATTAAATGCAGAATCATGTATCAGCAATGAGATGTATTTACTATTGGTTTTGAAAATTAATGGTGCATTTTCTGTTTTTATAATGTGATTTAATGATGCCATTCATCTCGTGAAAGCCCCACGTTTGAGCTCGGTCCTAGCAGAGCTGCTGGGCCAGGGCAGCAACGCACCTTCCAGACTTGGAGAAGATGCCGCGGGCTCTAGGTTTTGAATGCGAGGGAGGCGAAGAGGGAGACTTGCCGCGTGCTTTGGCTAACAGCTGGGCTATCAGCAGGAGCCCAATAAAAAGGACATTTTTCTTTCCAAATTTGGTGTTGGTGCAGCACCGTGGCTGCGGCAGCGGGTTTGGAGCGCGGAGCTGCAGCTGGCAGTAGGGCGCCATATGGTGCGGGCTGAACACAGAGCCGTGGCTTCCAACGCCGAGGAGCGGCAACTGCGCCCGACTACAACAAACAGGCTGCGCGGTGTCGATGTACGGAGCTGTCGTGTTGGGCAGCCAAAGGTGTGAGGTGACTGAAGAAAAGCCTGCGATGGTCGGCTCTGAGCACGTGCTCCTTCCCTGGAGCGGCTCTCGGTGGGTTGAGGGTTGGTGGAAAGTCCTTGAACACTTGCTCAGAGAGCTGTTTGTTAAGGGACTGGAGAGTGAATCTGGTGTGGAGAGATGGAGAGAGTTGAGCTGTTTAGGTGGTCCTGCTGTGGTGGGGGGATTGGACTAGATGATCTTTCGAGGTCCCTTCCAATTCCTAATGATTCTATGATTCTAGCTTGAGGAAGAGGAGGCTGAGGGGAGACCCCACCTCTCTCTGAAAGGACACTGTAGAGATGTTGGTGCTGGTCTCTTCTCATAGATCATCAGAGACAGAACTAGAAAGAAGAGTTTCAAGCTCTAACAGGGGAGGGTTAGGCTGGACATCAGGAAGAAATTCTTCAGGGAGAGAGTGGTCAGGCCCTGGAATGGGCTTCCCTGGGTGGTAGCTCAGTCCCCATCCCCGGATGTGTTTAGAAGTTGCTTAGATGTGGTGTTGGGGGATCTGGTTTAGGGGTGACATTGTATAGTAGGGTTGATGGATGGACTGGATGGTCCCAAGGGTCTTTTCCAACGTAAATGACTCTATGGAGAAGAGGAGGCTGAGGGGTGACCTCATTAATGTCTATAAATACGTGAGGGGTGGGTGTCAGGAGGATGGAACCAAACTCTACTCAGTGTCATCTGGTGATAGGACAAGGGGCACTGGGTGTGAGCTGGAACAGACGAGGTTCCATATAAATATCAGAAGGACCTTCCTCCCAGTGAGGGTGACAGAGCACTGGAAGGTGCTGCCCAGGGGGGTTGTGGAGTCTCCTTCTCTGGAGATGTTTAAAACCCACCTGGACATGTTCTTGTGTGACTTGGTCTAGGTGACCCTGCTGTGTGAGGGGGATTGGACTAGATGATCTTTTGAGGTCCCTTCCAATCCCTAATGATTCCATTCTGTGATTCTATCTGACTTCAGAAACTCAGGAGTAAGAGCTGCGAGGACCCTGGTGCCCCAGCTGTGTTTTACTGGGTGCTGACAGATTGCAAAGTGCAGGTTCTGCTCTGCCTCTGCTCTAGGGAACTGCCCAGGCTGCCATTTTTGTGTTGAGAGCATAAAACCTTCTTAATCCATTTTGCATCAGGATCTTGATCTGCTTTGCAAAGCTGTTGTATTACACACGCTGTGGTAAAGTGACCAGAGGGAGGTTTGACACAGATTTGAAAACCTCTAAAAAGTGCAGCTCTGCAATGAGGACAAGACCAGCTGAAGAGAGGGTCTGTGTTCTCCGGTGTTGCCAGCTACTGGTACTTCTGGCTCCACTGGGACTGGGGGGCACTGAAAGAATAGAATCATTCACATTGGAAAAGACCTTTGGGATCATCAAGTCCAACCATCAACCCTACTCTACAAGTTCATCCCTAAACCAGATCCCCCAACACTACATCTAAGCGACTTTTAAACTCATCCAGGGATGGTGCCACAACCACCACCCTGGGCAGGGATTGGAAGGGACCTCGGAAGATCATCCATCCCAATCCCCCTGCCACAGCAGGATCGCCTAGATCCGGTCACACAGGAACACATCCAGGCAGGTTTTAATTGTCTCCAGAGAAGGAGACTCCACAACTCCCTGGGCAGCCCCTTCCAGTGCTCTGTCACCCTCACCAGGAAGAAGTTCCTTCTCATATTGATGTGGAACCTCGTCTGTTCCAGCTCACACCCACTGCCTGGGTGCCCCTGAGCAGAGCCTGGCTCCATCCTCCTAACGCCCACCTTTCCATATTCATAAATGAATCACCCCTCAGTCTCCTTTTTTCCCAGCTCAAGAGACCGAGCTCCCTCAGCCTTTCCTCATCAGGGAGATTCTCCCCTCCCTTCTTCATTCTCGTGGCTCTGCACTGAACTCTCTCCAGCAGCTCTAAGTCCTTCTGGAACTGAAGGGCCCAGACCTGGCCACAATCTTCCAGACACAGTCAGAGGAACGTTGCACAGAGAGGGAGTAGCTGACACGGGGAGACAGAGGTGGGCTGTACCGTGTGTTCCTCACAGCTGAAGCATTCATTGACTTTTAACACGGAGGATGAAAGCGTCGAGGCAGAATTTGCACGACGATGATGTTTTCTAAAGTCAAGCTAATTTGTAGGAGACTTTCTCGTTTGGAGCAAGCTGCAGCTCAGTGAACTGGCAGCCAGTTTCCAGAAAACAAATCACACAATATTTGAATAAGAAGCCCAAGTGCCTGAGAGATGATGCTGTGGTGTGAATTACACTGCAGAGCAGTTGTCAGCCGTCCCTGTCAGCACTTTTGCAGATGCTGTAACGTGCAGTAACTGCTGTGGCTGCAGCTCCTGGGGTTTACTGTGCTGGTGGGTTTAGGGGAAGCACCGCAAATTAACAGCTAAGGGAAAACATCTCTCTTCCCGGAGCTGCTCCGTGCCTGGACAACGTTTCACAGGCTGCAGTTTGCCACTAATCTGCCTGCGGCTATTTCTTTCCATCTCTTAAAACTGAGCCTGTGTGTCCTCTTCCGTTGTCACAGAACATTAGGGATTGGAAGGGACCTCGAAAGATCATCCAGTCCAGTCCTCCTGCCACAGCAGGATCCCCTAGATCCAGTCATTAGGGATTGGAAGGGACCTCGAAAGATCATCCAGTCCAATCCCCCTTCCACAGCAGGATCCCCTAGATCCAGTCGTGCAGGAACATGTCCAGGTGGGTTTTAAATGTCTCCAGAGAAGGAGACTCCACAACACCCCCTAGGCAGCTCCTTCCAGAAGAAAAGTGTCTGGGATGACTGGGTGAATTAGCACAGTGACACAAGGGGAACTTCTCCCTCTCTACAACTACCTGAAGGGAGGCTGCAGACAGGCTGAGGTTGGGCCCTTCCCCCAGGCAGCTCGAGACAGGACAAGAAGGCAAAGGCTGAAGCTGCAAGGGAAGGGTTAGGTTGGATGTTAGGAAGCCCTTCAGCACTGAAAGAGTGATCAGAGCCTGGACTGGACTGCCCAGGGCAGTGGTGGAGTCCCCATTCCCCATCCCTGGAGGTGTTTAAGACCAGCCTGGCTGTGGCCCTTAGTGCCCTGGTCTGGCCGATGGGGTGATGTTAGGTCCTGGGCTGAGCTGGATGATCTCAGAGGGCTTCACCAGCCTCAATAATCGGGTGGTTCTCTTAGCACTGCTGGACATCCTGCCCTTGGGATGATTTTCTAAGTTTCAAAACCTGTTTTGCTGCAGTGATTTCTTTTCTTCTAATGTCCTTCTCTTGCCCCTGTTTGCAAGCGAGCGAAGGCAGCAGCTAGCCGACCCCTCGGCGTGAGCTGGAGCCCGGCAGAGCCCGATGGAGCCCGAGTTCGCCGCTCCTGGCCAGGAGACCCCTCTTGCAACGTTCTCCTCTGCCCTGCAGATGGTACTGTCGGATCGCGGTGCAGTCGCCCGCGGCCAGTGCCCGCCCGGGCTGGCCCGAGTGTCGGCAGGGACGGTGAAGGACACGGAGCTGCGGGAGAGAGCCCAGCGCAGAGCAACAAAGGTGATGGAGGGAGGGGAGCATCTCCCTGATGAGGAAAGGCTGAGGGAGCTGGGGCTCTTGAGCTTGGGAAAAACGAGACTGAGGGGTGACCTCATTAATGTTGATAAATATGTGAGGGGTGGGTGTCAGGAGGATGGAGCCGGGCTCTTTGCAATGTCATCTAGTGATAGGACAAGGGGTAAAAGGTGTGAGCTGGAACAGAGGAGGTTCCACATCAATATGAGCAGGAACTTCTTCCTGGTGAGGGTGACAGAGCACAGGAAGGGGCTGCCCAGGGGGGTTGTGGAGTCTCCTTCTGTGGTGAAAAAAACCCCACCACCTGGCCATGTTCCTGTGTGACTGGATCTAGGGGATCCTGCTGCAGTGGGAGGATTTGACTGGATGATCTTTCGAGGTCCCTTCCAATCCCTAATATCCTGTGATTCTCCCTGCTAACTGCTCACAGCTCTGATGATCAAGACGGACCAGAGCAGCTCGATGACAGCAGAGTCACGAGATAAATCATCCTCCCCCAGCTTCTCCCCAGCCCAAATGGCTAAAGCATCTTTATTATTTAAAACCCCCCTCTCCATGCACATGGAAACCCCCAGCGGGAGCAGAGAGCTCTGGGCAGCAGCCCACAGAGAAGCACCATCAATCACCACGTGGGCAGAGGCACGCACGTGTGGGTACCTGCTAGTCATAGGCAAGACTCAAGAATCTTTGGGGCTCCTCAGACCAACAGATAGATAAATAAATAAGCAGAATTCCATCTTCCTCTGAAGAGTCCCCAGGTAGTGCTGCAAAGTTCAGATGGGTTTAGTACCACAGCCCTGGCTGCAGCCCTTTCCCTGTCTGCTGTGCTGGACCCAGAGCTCTGCCCAGCACTCACCAACACCCCAGCAGCCGCCTGCACACCCACCTCGTGTTCACCAGTTATGCCTCCTCCTGTCCTGCTGCTCCCAGCTTGAGCTTCCTCTCCCTCTCATGACCCCCCCCCAAGCCCTGGCAGAGGCTGTCCTGGTGCCACCTGGCTGTTTGCTTATCCCTCAGCTCCTCTACCTTGTAGCTTTGGAATGGATCCTTTAAAAAATCTTCATTTCCCCCTTAAATCTACACTCCCCCTTCTCTTGGCTTTGATTTTATTCTTCTGAAATGTGGACTTCCAGTTGCTGGCACTGTGGCCACGTATTCTGCAGAGGTCACAGAACATTAAGGATTGGAAAGGACCTCAAAAGATCATCCAGTCCAATCATAGAACCTTAGGGATTGGAGGGGACCTCGAAAGACCATCCAGTCCAATCCCCCTGCCAGAGCAGGACCACCTAGACCAAGCTGCACAGGAACATCCTCTGGACCTCTGCATCTCTGAGCTGCACCCCATCTCTCTGCTCCCCCTTTTCACGCATCACTTTCTTTTTGACTCATGACAGTGACTTTATTCGCAGTGGAAGTCCTGCAAGAGCAAAGCCCTGTCCCAGGAGGAGTAAAGGTTGCACAACCAAGTGCCAGAAGACAAATGTGTTTGGGGAAATGGCCATTAGCCCTTCCTCAAACTGACCAAGCTGTTTCCCAAGATTTCTATCACATAGAGGAAGATGCAGGTTATTTTTAGCTGCACGTGAGCCAGCTGCTCCTAGGCTGCCCTCCAGCCTCCCGAGGACAGCAGAGGCATCTGCCTGCTCCTGCTCAGCCCTCCGTGAGGCTGCACCAGTCCAGTTGGGTTCTGCACGATGCAGGTGAGGAGCAAATGATGCCACCCAGACCAGCATCAGACCTTGCAGGGGGCTTCTTTTTCTCCAGCATCTTGATTGTATTCAGCAGACCCATGCAGAGATCTGACTGACTCTCAGGGTCTTGGTTTGAGCACGATCAGTGCAGGTGATAAAGGCTTACGGGAGAGACCTCACTGCAGAGCGACTCCTTGCAGGTCACTGCTACCTGGGGGGCTACAGAGACAGGGTCAGAGGGGTCACTCGAAGGCAGCAGACCCTTCATTGCAAATTCATGGGGCTGTTTGCTTCTTGGAGGCAGGTGCTTTGAGATGTGTGGATGTGGTGATGTTTGTCACTGATGTTTCTCCAAAATCTCAGTTGGTTTTTTTTTAACCCCTGGTTTGATCTTAATTTATTGAATCTCAATGATTTCTGTGCTGCCCCCAAAAAAATCTCTTTAAGGGTGTTCCTTGCCTGGACTCTGCCCTTTGCAGAGTAGAGATGTGAATTTTGGGAGACACTTCACAGCCTCCTAAGGAGAATCCTGTCCCAGAGTGGGGAAACAACAATTAAGCTGGAATTTATCCTTTACTGAGTCAGGATTAAACAAAACAAAACCTACTACAGAAGTCTCCAAGAGCAGACTTGTTTGTAGCAGAGCAAAGCCTGAGCAGGGTCTTGTGTCTCCCAATGAAGCAAAACCTGCCTGTTGCAGGATCACAGAATGCCTGAGGCTGGAAAAGCCCTCTGAGCTCAGCCAGCCCAGGACCTAACATCACCTGACATCTATTCACAGAATCATTAGGGATTGGAAGGGACCTTGAAAGATCATCTAGTCCAATCCCCCTGCCAGCACAGGATTACCCAGACCAAGTTGCACAGGAACATGGAGAGCAGTGTAGGAGAAAGGGACCTGGGGGGCCTGGTGGACAGCAGGATGGCCATGAGCCAGCAGTTGTGCTCTGTGGCCAAGAGGGCCAGCAGCATCCTGGGGTGGATCAGAAGGGGGGTGGTTAGCAGATCAAGAGAGGTTCTTCTCCCCCTCTACTCTGCCCTGGTGAGACCACATCTGGAGTATTGTGTCCAGTTCTGGGCCCCTCAGTTCAAGAGGGATGTGGAGCTTCTGGAGTGAGTTCAGCGTAGGGCAATGAAGATGATAAAAGAGGTGGAGCACCTCCCTTGCGAGGAGAGGCTGAGGGAGCTGGGTCTCTTTAGCTTGGAGGAGACTGAGGGGTGACCTCATTAATGTCTACAAATCGTGTTTTAGGGTGATTTAATAATAAAATGACTTTTTTGCATTTCTTTTCCCTTCCTCAGAGTAGAAAAGCCACGAGATGGAGCTCTGGGGCTTTGCACTGGAGCTCAGCTCGATTAACAGATAAAAAGCTCTCTGGAGACCTCGAAATGATGGTTTCTATGAATTTCTTTCCCTCAGTTTAATTTTTCTGGTCACTTTTAAGTGGTGACCGTTAGGGATGCGATGCTGGGGACAGAGTGTTTGTGCTCGCTGGTTGTTTTAAGCTTGGAACTCGAGTGGCTGTGGTGTCTGCCATCGCAGCGATGATGTTAGACCCTGTCCTCCTCCTCAGTGATGCCCTGGCCGTGTGGAGGAAGCTCTCAAACCTGCCCAGGTCTGTACACAAGCATTTAGCCCTGGGTGTGTGAGGGGGTGAATGATGCTTTGGAGCATCCTTGTGGTCCGTGCACACTTAGCCAGGAGGAACTGAAAGCAGTGCAGAGAACGAGGGGAAGTGGATTCTGCAATTAAACAAAAGCACTTTCCATCCTAAATTATGTAGAAATGATAAAGAAATGAACCAATTCAATATTTAAAACCCACCTGGACCTGTGTCTGTGCGACTTGGTCTAGGTGGTCCTGCTGTGGCAGGGGGATTGGACTGGATGATCTTTCGAGGTCCCTTCTAACCCTAAAGTTCTGTGCAAAGTAGTGGGTTTTGTCACCTTCTTTCTTCCTCCCCTTGTTTTCCTCTGTGTCCTTTTCTCTTCCTCTTCCAAAGGGGTGATCTCTCCTCTGCATCACATGCCTTGTCTACGTGGATGGGTGCTAAGGATGTTGGATCTCTCCAGCTCTGAGCTGCTCTTGTGACAGGGTCTGAGTGTTTAATTGTGATTGTCTTGCACACGTCAGGGAACTCTTGGTTGTGATAGCTCTGACGAGAAGTGTCTGTTTTTATATAGTTATACAGTTTTATACCTTTATGTATTTATATCTCTATATATTTATACATTTAGGTATACATACGTATATCTTTATGTATTTATCCATCTATATATTTACTTATTTATGTATCTAAGCACCCATATATTTATATATTAAGGTATTTATACATCTATATCTTTATATATTTATGCATTAATGTATTTATACATCTATATCATTTTCTATGCATCTATACATCTATATATTTATGTATTTATACCTTATACATTCATATTTTAATGCATTTATAGTCTAATTATAATTATGTGTATTTATATGGGTATACATTTTTATTTTATTTATATTTATATTATATGCATTCATATTTTTATACACTTATAATGTAAGTATTTTTATTTTTATATATTTTTATTTGGATTTTTTAATGGGTTTACATGCACAGAGAGGACAGTGAGGACCTGGTAGGTGATGTTCTCCTGGAAGAATATCGTTCATTACTTAACTGTGGTGAGAAAATGTCTTATAAAAGTTTTATGAAACACTTCTGGGCTGGGACGGGTGATATCAGTAACTGGAAATGTACTTTCCTCCTGTATGGAAGTGACTGTTCTTATGAGATGCTTGAAGCACTTGGCAGGGCCTTTTGGAGGATGCAGTCTCCAGTGTAAGACTGAGAGTGGCCAACCTGCACCAGAGCAAACCCCCTGGACATGTTCCTCTGCGACTCGCTCTAGGTGATCCTGCTCTGGAAGGGCGATTGGACTGGATGATCTTTCAAGGTTGCTCCCAATCCCTAATGTTCTGTGATTTTTCTGGTCTGACTGGGAGATCGACGGTGCCCTGACAGGTCATGGGCAGTATTCTACATCCCCATTACTCAAACTGGTGAGCTCTAGAAATATCAGCACCAAGGAGACTCCTGCACTGGAAGTTATTTTAGGGGTGAACTTGTAAGGTCGGGTAGGTGGTTGGACGCTGTGATCCCAGGGGTCTTTTCCAACCAGAGTGGCTCTGTGCTCACAAATACCACAGGGGACTGAGAGCGCCGCTCGTTCCGCTCCGGTTTGCTAGCACAAATTAAAAGAGGGTTAATGTTGTCACTGGATGCTCTTTTTATAGATCCACTAGCTGCCTGCAAGGACCTGTAAACAAAACAAATCCGTTTAATTCTTTTCTTTTTATAAATATGAAGACATTTGAACATCTGGCTGTGCTTTGGGTTGTTAGTAGGGAGGACTGTCAGGAGTGAAGGAGGCGGTCAGCTCCTGAGTGGTGACCAGGAGAAAAAGGAGGGGTCATTTTGTTCAACCCCTTTGTAAACCATCAGCTCTCCTCAGACAGAACTGAACAATCTCCTCTTTTTCCATTCCAACCTCTTTAGCAAAACCCACTGATGTGGCAAAAGGTGCTGGGTAGAAGCAGGGGTAGGTCCTGGACTGCTCAGAGCATTGTTGGTTGTTGGGGGCACCCAGGCTCATCAGAAATGACTTCACTTCAAGGCTGTCGGTGCTCTCCTGCCTCTCACGTATCTGTTATTTAACTTGTAGCTGCAATATCTGAGCCTCTTTCTGTCTCTCCATAATGGGCCCATTCACTGGTGTGATGTTCCCCAGCTGCTGGTCACCAACAGCTGTCTGCTGACGGTGTTTCCTGGTGGGTGCCAGGGTGACAGTGCTGAAAGGAGTAATCCTGCAGTGCTAGGAGAGCAGCAGGAACCCCAGGGCAGCCCAGCCCAGCCCTTCGGATGGGGATCACAGATGTCTTCCAACTTCTCGTGAAAAGTGTCAGGGGACAGGAACCTGATGGGTGTCTTGATCCAAGTGCCACCAGTAGGTACTGAGTGCTGTGCTGACGGGAAGGGCTGTGTTGGCAATTAAGGCCAACGAGTTACCTGGAATTTTCCTCCCCTCTCCCCTCTCCCATTTTTCTTTTCTCTTCCCTCTCATTTTTCCCCTCTCCCTTCCCTCTCATTTTTCCCCTCTCCCTTCCCTCTCATTTTTCCCCTCTNCTCACCCTCTCCTCTCGTTTTTCCCCTCTCCCTTCCCTCTCATTTTTCCCCTCTCCCTTCCCTCTCATTTTTCCCCTCTCCCTTCCCTCCCATTTTTCCCCTCTCCCTTCCCTCTCATTTTTGCTCATTTAAAAGGATTCCAGAGGAAAAAGACCTTTGGAATTTTCCACACTACAGAATTGCTTTTGGAAAGGGAAATGTGCTGAACAAAGAGCAAGTATCCTGCAGGTGCCTGTAAGGAAATAAGGAAATGAAGGTACCTCTCTCTTTTTCTTCTCCCAGTCATCACACAATTAGATTAATTAAAAATAATAATTGATAATTAATTTTATTGTAACAAATATCAAAATTATAACAACTTTATGATAAATAAATGTATAATTACAATTATAATTTAAAATCCTTTGGAATTATTACAATCTGGTAAATGAAATCCTACTAAATGTAGTCATTATAACATGGAATTTAAAACCTGCTCCTAGGAGCAGTGATCTCCTGCCAGGACTTGGTCTAGGTGATCCTGCTGTGGTGGGGGGTTGGACTGGATGATCTTCCAGGGTCGCTTCCAGTCCCTAAAGTTCTGTGATTCTGTGATCTCTGTGCTGACCCGTTCAGAGTTCTCACTCTGGGGGTTTCACAGCAAACAGAGCAATATTTGGGCTGACAGTTTGTTCCCCAAGAATCACAGAGCATCAGGGATTGGAAGGGACCTCAAAGATCATCTAGTCCAGTCCCCCTGCCGGAGCAGGATCATTGAAGAATTATTAATTACACCCTCATTCAAAAGACTCACAGAACATTAGAGATTGGAAGGGACCTCATCTAGTCCAATCCTCCTGCTGGAGCAGGGTCATCAAAGGATTATTAATTTCACCTAATTCAGAAGTTGATGCTGTTTAAAACTAGCTCTAGCTGCCCGGCGGTTATTGACGCAGGACTTGGCCCCATGTGCTTCCTCTTTGTTGGACGCTGCCAATTAGAAGGAAGGTGGGTGGGGTGGGGTGTGGGGGGGACACAAATATTGATGGAATATGACAGGTTATCTGTCTTTTTGCTGGGGGCTTTCCCCCCGTGATTTTAGGGGCTTTTCCGCGAGTGGAATGACCTGCACGTAGCAGAGTTAGAGATGTGCTGGGTGTCCCCTTTGCTTTGTCGCTCTCTTTCTCAAGGCCAGATGTTGTGCACAGCTGTAAATCTCATTAACATAACCCAGTCACTGAGAGCAGCTTCTGGTTGCTGGTTTCTTTAAGAAGGTGTTTTTCTTGAGCAGGTTTAAAGGGTTTTTGCTATTGCAGTACCCTGGTTGGATGCAGAGATGAGCGTAGAGCGGGCAGGGTTTGCTGTGCAGGTGTCTCATACAAGGGTGCTGAAGCCAGGACCTTGCTGCCACGTGTAGCTTCAGGTGTTTGATAGAGAGATGGAGAGAGCAGATCGAGGGAGGTTCTTCTGCCCTGGTGAGACCACGTCTGGAATACTGTCTGGACCCCTCAGTTCCAGAAGGACACAGAGCTGTTGGAGAGATCCCAGAGCCATGAAGATGATGAAGGGAGTGGAGCACCTTCCTGCTGAGGAAAGGCTGAGGGAGCTGGGGCTCTTGAGCTTGGAGAAAAGGAGACTGAGGGGTGACCTCATTCATGTTGATCAATATGTGACAGGTGGGTGTCAGGAGAATGGAGCCAGGCTCTGCTCAGGGGCACCCAATGATAGGACAAGGGGAAATGAGTGTGAGCTGGAACAGAGGAGGTTCCATATCAATGTGAGAAAGAACTTCTTCCCACTGAGGATGACAGAGCCCTGGAAGGGGCTGCCCAGGGGGATTGTGAAGTCTTCTTCTCTGGAGACATTTAAAACCCACCTGGATGTGTTCCTGTGTGACTTGTTCTAGGTGGTCCTGCTGTGGCAGGGGGATGGGACTGGATGATCTTTTGAGGTCCCTTCCAATCCCTGATGTTCTGTGATGCTGCTGTTGCAGAGGGATTGGACTGGATGATCTTTTGAGGTCCCTTCCATTCCCCAATGTTCTGTGACTCTGTAATGGGTTGGACACAGAGCTCCCCTCCTCCTTCTGCAGAGACAAAGACCACTGGTACAGAGCTCCTTGCTTTCAGTCAGTACTTGGTTTAAAGTTAAATGATCAACTTAGGATGAGGGACCAGCCAAAAAGTAGCTGAACCTAAACTGTGATGGGCAACACCTCTCTGGGCAAGCTGCTGCAGACGCCGTAACCAGCTCTGGAGCCAAAGGCAGAGATTTGCACTTGCATGGAAAAGCCGGGATCAGCCAGAAAATCCTCCCCTGCTTGAACGTGAAGGCTCCACAACGCGATTCCTACGCGGCCGCGTGCGAGCTCTTAGTGACAGGGATCTCGCGCCGCTACCACCCTTCGACAGCTCTGCTTGTCACGGGCCACCTCCATCAGTCTCCGACGCGTTTCAATCCCTCTTCCTTTAATTGGCTCAGGAGAGAGGCCCCTTCCCTTCGCCTCGAACTCTTCATTTGTTTCCCACAAAGTATTTAGGGGGAAAGAAAATGCCGAGTATGTAAACTAGAGATCATTAGAGGTTGCAGGGGTTTTTTTGCTGCCGGTTTGTTGTTTGCCGGGTTTTTGTTTGATTTCTAAAGGCTGGATTCAGCAAAACAGCGTTTTCTCCCAGGCTCCGCGGCTCTGTTTCAGATGATTTTTTAGCTCTGCTTTTTATTTATATATTTATTCATTAGACAGACCCACAGTCAAGGAGAAGGGGAACGCGGGGTTATTAATCTTTCCTGTCATCCATTCACAGATGTGAAGTTCACACCGCAGCAAATGTGAAGTCAGCAGTACGCGCCCACAAGGTGGAAACTTCAAGCAGAACAGGCAGCGAGGAGACGGGGATGGGAGAAGGAGAACGGGGAGGGGGGGAGCGGAAGAAAGGGAGAAGGGGGAAAAGAAAGAGGATGAGGGAGTGGTGATGAATGACAAAAGGGAGGGGAGGGAGATGGATGAACAAGGGAAATGCAGAGAGAAACGAGACGCATGGGCAAGGCTAAAGAGGGAAGGCAGATAAGAGAGAAGAAAGTCTGAAGGAAGAGTCGGGGAGAAATGAGAGCTACCGAGCGCGAGTGCTGCAGTTAATGCAGCCGGGCCGGTCTGGGTGCTCGGATACCCGGAAGATGTGAAGGGTAATCACGCTCTCAGCATGTACGTGCCATTGATATGCTAATGACATTTTCTTTTTCATCTGAAAGCAGTGAAGTTTTCAAACTGGCTGATTAGCTGGGCCCGGCTGGTCCTGCGTGCGTCCGCGCCTTCACAAGCGCGCGTCACGCATAAATATTTATGCCCCGCACACAATAGCGCCCGGACACTCGCGTAAAGCAGCGGCCGCCGGCGCAGGTCCCGTCAGCATCGACGTGACATTGGGCTGGTACCCTTGTGCCGGCAGCACCTGCCGCTACCGCGGTCCTAACGCAGCTTGCGCGGGGCGTGAGCCGGCGGCGTTAGCAGGAGCGCGGGGGGTGCGAGATGAGAAATGAGCCCGTGGGGATGCGGTGGGAGGGAAGGCGGCTCTCGTTTGGCTACAGGTCATGTGTTACATACGGAAAGGTAGAATTCTGTATCATATGTCACATTATACATATATTATATATATTGTCTAACAGAAGGAAACGGCACGAGAAACGAGACGCTTGGGAAAGGCGAAAGAGGAAAGGCAGGTCGGAGAGAAGAAAGTCTGAAGAAAGAATCGGGGAGAAATAAGGGATCATAGAGATAATATGTATAAGATACGTTATATACCATACAATATATAATTACACAGAATTAGATATAGAACTATATATTATATAGAATGAAATATAGTATAGAATTGTATATAGAGAATTATATACATTATATAGAATTATATCTAGAAGTATATATTATATAGAATTAAATATAGA